>JBAMBK010001147.1:0-208241 GCA_037043435.1 Drosophila suboccidentalis | reverse complement strand
TTGAGTTGGGCATAAAAAGTTTACTATACTTTTTGTTTGACATTCAGTTTGGCGGAAGAACTCGGGGAACAGAACTATCTATATCAATAAAAGCCCTCCACAAAATTCTAATAACCATTTGCATAAATAAATACATGTATGCATGTATGTGTATGTGTACACACTCCATGTGTTTTCATTTTTTGAAAAGGGCCACTAGAAATTTGAGGCGCCTGCCCAATGTAAATGGCTAGCAAAACTCATTAGCGGAAATATCTTGTCTAACAACAACAACAACAAAATAAGGACAACAACAAATTCACTTAACACTCGACCACAAAAGTTTTGGACGAAAACGACGGGGGCTTTTAGACTGATGATAAGGACTAAGGATTAAGGACCAAGGACTAAGGGAAGTTTGGCAAATCGTTTATAAATCACTTTGCTGGCAGATGCTTCTCCAGGTGCTTTTCCAGGCAACCGCAATGGACGATTGATACCTAGGATAGGCAGAGGATAGCTTTACGGGTGTAGCCCGCGTACATCCGGTTGAAAATTTGCAAATGCCAGCAGAGAACAGACACAAACGCAAAAGCGAAATTGTAGCGAAAAGGTTAATAATTTGCAATATCCGTTTGGCATGCAGCGCCACTTCCGGCTTCCGTTGTCCAGGCTAGCGCAAACCGCACCGCAATAAACACAAAGAGACACACACACACACACACATAGAGTTGCCTCTTATTTGTAAACAAAATCAAACAACTTTGAGCCGGTTCAACACACTCACACACACACACACTCACACACACACAGAGACAGCACAGATTTCCAGCAGCGTGTCTGTAATTGCGGGCTATTGTCTATTCCAAATGAGTGACTTTGAGGTAGGTCCACAGGTCTCCGCATCCAGGCCAAATGGTTGCATGTCTGTCTCTAAGGACCTTGCTATTACATTTTACAATTTCCACGTTTTACCGTCGCCATATTTTTTTTTTTTTTATTTTTCCGTCTTTCACAGAAAGCCGACAAAAAATCAAGGATTCGAACATAACATTTGACATCTCGACATGTTTGAGAGCGCGCAAGTTTGAGAGCGTAAGGATAATACGTGTTTGAGAGCGTAAGGATAACATGTTTGAGTGTGCGTGGATAACATGTTTGAGAGAGCAACGAGTTGAACGCACAAGTTGCAGGGGTGGCAAAAAAGGGGAAGCTCTTTAACAGCTACTAAAAAGGGGTTGCAACAAGTTCGATGTTCGCTTATACTCTGTGTTAGTAGACAATATATTGGGAATTATGTGATACTTACTTTTTATCCTACATTATAAGTTTGTATATTAGTATACTGTATACCAGTGGTCGGCCCAACACATTCATATGTTTGCATTGCGTTAGTGTGCATTTTTGTTCGCTTAACAGCGACGTAACAGAAACAAATCGCAGCAGCGACGCATACGTGAGCGTACGTGAGCGACAGCGCAGTAGCTACGCAAGTTTCCTATGCCTACGGGATAGGGCCGTGCCGACCCCTGTGATACTAATATACTAGGGAAATTAGCCGTTTTGGTTCTTAGCTATTATCCTTCAGCAAATATGCTTTCTGCAAATTATAAGAAACATAGAATAATTGTAAAATAATTAAGAATTAAACCATTTTTTCAGATATTTTCTAGACAAGTGTCCTTAATGGATAATGAAACATATGAAGACTTCAGGCATGCTTAAGATACCTTTAGCCTTAAGCTGCAGCAAAGTATGCTATACTATTAAAGTGCAAAAAAAGTGAAAGTGGTCCACGGAATTGACCAGCTGATGACGATAATCCTTTGACTGTCGCATTAATTTGCAGCTTAAGCTTAGCTGCTTTTATGACTGATCAATAAGTGGAAATTTATACAAATGACCCACATACATATATGAGGCTATTATTGGTTGCCTGTTCACTTTCACATTTAACACGGCACGTGCTTTAACAGATTTCTGTTAAAGTGCGATAGCTTAAAGTGTTGCAACCGCGCTGTTTTTGAGGAGGTAAGGGGAAGAGGTTGGAAATCTGAGGTCTGCGTCTTGGCAGAACATCAACAACATCAACACGGCTTTTGTTGTCCGGGGACAATGTCTGAGGCGGGCACAACAAAAACAACTTAAACAACTCTTGATTCTGTTGCTGCGAGTGTTGCCGTGGCTGCGGGGGCTGTGGCGAGTGCTCGAAAGTAGGCTTCATTTTAACACTTAACATGTTAAAATTACATTCGCTGTTATTATTATTATTTTTTTCTCTCTCTCTCTCTCTCTATGTGTGTGTGTGTTTGCTGTTGTTGTCTTTTGTTGCTTATGCTGCTCGTTAAATGTCAAGCGGAAAGTTGAGAGAAAGTCAATGACCGGCAAGCTTAAAAAAAATGTAATAACAATAGCAAAAGTTTGTTTTGGAGTTGAATGAGCTCACTTAGTTAGTGTACGAAGGGTTAGAGTTAGTTCTTGTTGTTGTTTTTCTCCTGTGCTTTCTCTTCTTTTTTTCTCCATGGTGTTGAAAATAAATTCCGTTGTTCCATAGGCGCGTTAACAAGTTGCCAAACAATGCGAAATGTGAAATGAGAAATGAGCAATGAGTAATATGAAGTGGAAGCAAATCCGCAGAGCAGAAAATAAGCTATGATTTAATTTAGTATGCAAATTGAATTTGTAATGTCATTTGATACAGCCCTAGTAAAAAGCACGATTTTATACGATAAGAGAATTTCCATCGATTAAATGCTTATTGGATCGATAAATAATTTGACTTTGTTTATCCATAATTTAAAAATTTATTAAATAGTACTTATTAGTGTAATATCTAATTTCACAGTGATTCTAGCTGATATTATTATTTATACATCAAATTAAGCGTTAAATAGCATTAAATAACATATTTCATTAAAAACTTAAAGGATAAAATAAATAAATAGTCAAAAGTCCGCAGGTATTCAAAACTATTTAACGCAATTTTAAACACTAATAAAAAATTGGCAAATTAAAACTAGTATTCATTCTAAATATGTACGTCTCACTTAGTCTGTAAATATTTGTATTTAAAAAAAATACTTCAATTAATTGTAGAACCATTTTTTTAGTTGTCAGTTCCCCTGTTGTGGATTTTTAAAGCACAATTTGCATATTGAAACAGTAAGAAAAATTAAATTATTTATTTACGTATAGTCGACGCAAATTTGAATAAAAGTAGAAAAGCAAGTAGGAAGAAAAGTGGTCAACTGGCAGATACCCAGTGCCAAAGTAAGCACAAAATTATTAATTTTGCGTTGAATAAAAATAAAAGAGACATTATAAGTGCTGTCGATTTTTATACTCTCCTTTCTCATACATTTGTACAACACTGAGATACCCGCTTCATGCATTACATGATAACAGGGTAGACAAACTCTTCGCTTGTGAAAACAACAGTTGTGTGTGAATACTAGAAGTCTGATGTAGAAAGCATACAACAATATAAAAAAAAGCCCGGGGAAAATCAAGTAACAGTTACGAACTAACACAAAAACACAAACACAGACATCCACACTCACATTCACACACACACACACACACACACACTATTTCAGTGCGCGTTTTTCAAACCCATTTGCTGTGAGTCGAGGTTTGCCCACCTTTTGGCGGTGGTCGCATCGTAAAATCGCAGAGATCCAACCGCACTCAAAGAAATTATGCGAAAACAAAAATGCAGCACTTGGGGGAAAAGCCGGCTCAGAGAAAGAGAACAGAGTGTAGAATATGGCAAACAAAACAGAGCAGGCAACAAAATGGCTATACCCACACTCACACACACGCACACTCACACCCCAGCTGGATAAACATAAAAGCAAACGCGGGCTGGCAGCGAGCGAATAAGCAAACAGCCTTAATAAAAATTTCATTTCCTTAATCAAATGCATTATCAAATTACAAAAACAACAACAACAACAGCAGGAACAAGAACAGTAGCTTTGTAGGCGTGTGGGCGTGTTAGGCTTGTGGGCGTGTCTGCATAATGTGCAGCCACAAGAGCAAGCATAAAAAAAGAAAAGAATATGTTTATCCTTCGTCTCAAACCTGCGGTTAAGTTCTTCACAAAGCCAACATCAATGGGAATTGAGAAACACGTCGCACACCTCATTGGAAGCGCACAGTTAACCCAAAGTACCCCTGCTCAGAAGTTACCATCCTTACTCACTTTCTCTTCCTTCTTTTCTGGGATTGAGAATTCAAAGCGCACAAATTGTCAAGCGAAAGTTCAAATCAAACGAAACTAAAAATCATTTCCAAAATAAGTATAAACCAAATTTTAGATTGAAAGGTATACGTATGCTCTATGCTTTAATGTAATTATTCTAATAGATAATATAATGTTGATTTCTAATACATTATATTTGATATTTTTGCGTTTATCAACTTTACAAGGTGCGTATAGTAACAGCTAGTTATAATTTAACATTTATTTTTTAATATGGTCTTCTCTCTCTTATTCTGAAATTTTAGCTAAATCGTCTCAATCAGGCCTGTTCTCAATTCCGAAAACGAGTCGATTTGCCACAAAACGAGTTGATTGCTGTTCCGAATTCCGAAAATCGACAATAATTGTCGTTTTCAAAACGTGTGCTTTAGAGTCACCGGTTTTAAATGTAAATGCCATTTAAAGCATTAAAATAAATACCTAAAATTATAAACTGATAATTATAATAATGTTGAACATTTTTAGAAACATTTAACATTACTACTTTAACTTTAAATAGTTGAAGTATATTTAAAAAGAATTTTTGTATAAGCATCTATAAAATATTGCATGAAAAACAAAACCGAGCATCAATGACTAAACCGAGCTGTTCTGAATTCCACTTTCATTTTTGTTATCGATACCAACCTTTGCAATCGAAAGCTGCTAGAGTTGCTTCAATTGAATAACTAAATTGGACAACAAAGTATTAGTCTAATTTAGCTTCTATCTGCTATATTCAACCTGAAATATTTTAAATAAATTTTCAAAAAGAGTTTTAAATAAATCTAATCGTATTTAAGATACAAATTGAAGCTTGAATGCTTTTATTTTTGAATTGATGACAGCTCTGGTTCTCCATAATTGGATCATCTGCTTCGTGTCAATATGAATAAGCACATTCACAGGTCAATCAGCTTGGCCTGCAAGCAAACAATATCCAAAGCTGATGGCATTTTGAAAAATTAACTTAGCTTGTTGTTATTTGAGCAATTTCTTCCTCTTCATGACAGCTGATACGGTCGATGACGTACTGCTATCGAAACGTTTTTGAAACCGAGTTCGAAAAGCAAAACAAGTTAATTTCGTTCGGAGTTCGGAACAGCAAATAGTAAAACGTTCGTTTTCGTTTCGTTTTTACTTTTTGAAAACGTTCGGAATTCAGAACAGGCCTGAATATCTTAGAAATTTTATAACAATAGTTTATAATATCAGAAATTCATTAATATAGAAATAGCACAGGGCTTAAGCGTACTTAATAACTGATGACTAGAATTTTTTTATTGGCTTTTGAATGCATTTAACATTATTTAAATATTTTTTTATTTAAGCCAGCAAATCAGTTCCAATTTCTGGCATCACAGCGAGTTTTATACATCGACATTTTAAATAGTCCACTTACAATTCCTTGCAAATGGAGCAACGTCCTCCAAACACACACACACTTATACACACACACACACACAAACACATGCACTACAAACGATGCTTATTTCGTTATAAGCTGAAAAATCAATGATTGCATTTGCATTTTGTTAGATTTCTGCATTGGAATTACACCAAACGTTTGGCGAGTCCATAAATGTTGTTGTTGTTGTTGCTGTTTTTGTTATTGCTGTTGCTGTTACCGGAAGTATGGAGGAGGAGGAGCCTGTTTGCTTGCTACTGAAAAGTCCTTCTGCGTGGTGAGGAAATTAGAAATGGAAATTATTATCGTAATTCGTAATGTTGCTGCTGTTGTTGTTGTTGTTGCTGTCATGTAATTACACAGCAACAGAACACAACATTCGAAGTTTACTGAACTGAACTGAAGGTTGCTCTTTTAAGCTTCAAGTCTTGGCAAACAGTTTGCAGAAAGTACTTAAAAATACTTTCAATACGCATATGTGTGTATTGTGTTTATAAATGTAAGTCATCTAACAGCTTATGCTAATGATTATTTGTTTAATTTACAGAAAATTGCCTATTATATATATTCATACAATAGAAAGGTGCAAAGAGATAGCGATTATCAGATACCCCGTATTCCCACAATTATTCATTTCAACGAGCTAATAATTTAAAAAAATATATATTTATTTTATTTAACATGCCCCATTTTAAATACGGTAATAGTAATAATGGTGTCAATACTATTGAGGTGCACTGTTCCTCTGTTCTCAAATTTTGTATTTGTGAACTCTTAAATAAAAGCAGAAAGTAGTCTTTTGTTATGGATATTGAATTGTAGTAAAGTAAAATTCATACCTTGTTTTGAAATAAATATCAACAGCAGCAAATATCAGGCCTTGTGATAAACTTCAAATTGAAAATCTAAAATATAATATCGAAAACTGCTGGCTTATTTCTTGCAATGCTATTAAATTTTCCACAAAATCGCGATGATAACAAAACGAATATGATGGAAGACATACACAAGATTATTTGTTGATCTCCACAAAAATGTTTCCGCAGAATTTAAATGAGAAAAGCGATAAAATAAATAATGCAATAGCTAATAAATGCAACACTTGCATTCTGTTATCGATATATTGGTTATTGGTGCAAGCTGCACTCAGCAATCACAAATCGCACTAATCGGAATTATCGGATACTCATTGTATGATTTGTCAGATGACAATCAACAGATTTAATAGAAACCAGCACTTTGACTTATCAGATTGTATAATATTGAGTTCTAATCTAATAGTTATGGTAATAAAGTGCTTTCCCATGACTTGTTAACTCTTTGGCTGTATTATTAACATTTTCAGCCCTCCCACCAACCGTTGAAAATGAAAATCCGACTTCCGACTCGCGTACAACCGGAAGTAATGCCGCCCCCGGGGGAGACAGGGCTCTACACAAATAAGATACACTATTTGAGGAAGTATCTGCTGGACGAGCTGATCTCCAAGAAGTTCGCCATGGACTTTATGGAACCGGTGGATACGGCGGCACTGCAAGTGCCCAATTACTACACCATCATACGGAGGCCGATGGATGTGGGCACGATCATCAAGCGTGTGCAGAACCGATACTATCATAGTGTGGATCAGCTGATCTTTGACTTCAGATTGGTGATTAGTAACTGTTTCACGTTTAATCGGCCGGGCGATGTGGTATATCGTAATTGCCAGAAATTGGAGAGATTCTTTCACAGAGTACTCAACAAGATGCCCAGGGGCGAGGAGAAGGTCAGCACAAAGGATCCCCGGGCACCGGGCAGGCAAAGCTTTGAGAAAACCTCCGAAGGTGTCCAGCGTCAGTGCAGGGAGCAGATGAGAAAACTGCAAATGGCCATCTTAAGGATGGACGATAAGAGCATTTCCAAATTCTTCCATCTCAAGTGGGAAACGTTGTGCCAGAAATTGGATAAATATTACTTCAGGACCGTCGAGGAGTGGCGCTTTGAAGTGGATTACATTTTTAAGAGATTCGACATTGAGGTAAAGAGAATCTTTGAGTTCTTTCATAGGAACTGCGAGAACGGAAAACTTCCTATTTATGAAAACTGTCTCTGGTTCAGGGATCCGGAACTGTCCGAAGAGTCTGAAGAGCGCTACAGCGACCTAGATCAGGATATCACCGAGGCGCTCTATGCACTCAAAAGGGCAGAGAGTTGCGTGGACCATTGTATAAAGTCATATTCCAGCGAAAAGGAAGAGGTCGCCAGGAATCACATCGAAATCTTAGTTGAAGCAGCCAACACACTGACACTAAAGATAAAGAATGAATCTGAGAGCGAAATGAGCGAAGATGAATTTGATGTCGACAGCCCCGAAACTGGGGACATCAACATTGATGCACAGCAGTCCTCTGAAGAGGATGAGGACAACGAATCACAGGCGGATGAAGACAGCGAAATGCCCCAAGCAGAACAAGAGTACGATATTCAAATGGAAGATTCTCATTTGAACTCCCCAGAATTGAAGAAGGCTCGCATCGACGATGAGAATGATGAAAATGCTTCCTCAACTTCCACAGAAGCCGAGGAAGAAGCTGAGGAAGAAGCTGAGGAAGAATCTGAGGAAGAATCTGAGGAAGAATCTGAGGAAGAATCTGAGGAAGAATCTGAGGAAGAATCTGAGGAAGAAGCTGAGGAAGAATCTAAGGAAGAATCTGAGGAAGAATCTGAGGAAGAAGCTGAGGCAGGAGCTGAGGCAGGAGCTGAGGCAGGAGCTGAGGCAGGAGCTGAGGAAGAATCTGAGGAAGAATCTGAGGAAGAAGCTGAGGAAGAAGCTGAGGTAGAAGCTGAGGCAGGAGCCGAAGAAGAAGCTGAGACAGAAGCTGAAGAAGAAGCTGAGGTAGAAGCTGAGGTAGGAGCTGAGGTAGTAGCTGAGACAGGAGCTGAGGTAGTAGCTGAGGAAGAAGCTGATGCAGGAGCTAAAGAAGAAGCTGAAGTAGAAGCTGAGGCAGGAGCTGAGGCAGGAGCTGAGGCAGGAGCTGAGACAGGAGCTGAGACGGAAACTGGAGCAGAAACTGAAGCTAAAAGTGAAGCTGCTCCGAACGATTCAACGCTCTGGGCGGACTTGGAACTGACGAGCAGCGAGGAAAGCAATGGAAATGAATCCGAATAATTTTAAATAATCATACAATTTCAAATGTATACACTTTGAATATCGATTAGAAATAGAGGCAGCTAGGAAAGCAAAAAAGAATTCCGAATATTTCTAAAACTATCGATTAGAAATAGATATAGTTATTTGTATTGAATAGGTTGCTCATCCGAAACACGATCCAGTTTGATTAGTTACAGAGTATAGAAGGATTTATTGTTATACCAGCTGTATTAATTTAAATTAATCTCTCTTGCCTTTGCTTGGCCAACAAACATATTACTCTACAAATCGATGGTGTCTAAGGAGCACAGTTCGCTTAGTCCTGCTTGGGGGCAATGACACAAACAGGCGATAAACAGAACACCTTTCGAAGGGTTGTGCCTATAACCGACAACGACGCCGACAGCGACGTTGACGTCGACGTCGCCTAAAAGTAGGCAATGTGCGAACTTTATTCAATCGATAAAATTCACTCCATATGCAACTTCCGCAGACTTCGAGGTCGTAGTTAGTTTGTCCTCCCCGCACGAGTGGATATTAAGCGATTGTGGGTGTTCAGCCTGGATAGCAATGCAAATTAACTTTGCTTTCCTGCGCTTCCTTCCCAAAAAGAGAAGAGAAATTATAATTGCCTATTTTGTTGCGGAATACGAGTATCTCGCGACTTAACCAGCATACTTTGCATATTTATTATCTGTTTGCCACCCACGTATAAAAAAAAGCTTAAAATAATTTGGAAATTTCCATGCATTGATTTTGCATTGGTCTGAAGTACTAAAATAAGAATTCAAATTACCTACAATTTATACTTGAGATTCAGCATAAGTTCGCGCTTCTCTTCGCATCTGCTTTTGGCTGAGATTCAAGGTGGATATTCCCTATTGATTTCATTTGTATATATTTTTGCACTCGAAAAAGCCAACGAATTATTCAGACACTTGACATGCGTAAGGATTCAATATAATTACATATACAAACCTATTTCAAAGTCCTGTTTACTGTTTAATTAATTCCAAATGTTATCAGCTAAATAAAAATTAAATTATATTTTATACATAAAAAAGAGGAAGAAAATTTGTTAAAATAGTTCGATGCAATATTAAAAGGATAGCAAAATTGTAACAAAAAACATATTTATAATAGCCTAGGCAATTTTGTAAATAATCTATTTGACCTTGTAATGACATATAATATATTTAGCAATATATTATCTTAGTTATTGAATTAAGATATGCTAAGGGCCGCTTTTCTATGTCCAATCATAATTTCTGTGCCATTGAAAAAATGGACCTAAATATTTTAGCTATAATATTTAACAAAAAAAAATTAATAAAGTACGATGGATAAAATACAAATTAAGTGGTCTGTTGAATTTTCATTTTGTGAAAATTACCACAAATTCTGGTTGCAATTCAAAATACGCAAAGAAAATGAAAATAACAGGAAAATTTAGAACAACTAGAATAGTTGTCAGGGATGTACGTAAATCTGTTCCCCTTTTCAGTTTGTCAAAAACATGAATGAAAACTGGGCAAACCTGTAAAAATGTATAAAAGGACCGTTATTCTTATTCATTCTGGCTATTTTGTCAAACTTGATGATTCGCCATCTATTGTAGATTTACGTTTATAGCTAGAAATAATCTTATACAGTTTTAATTTTTCGGAATTAAGCATTGCTTACATTTGCTATAACTGCCATTTGCCATAAAATTAACTATAAGCCGTTTTACAACAATAAGCTTTTTGTCAAATAAAATGGACGCCATATTCGAGCATTCTGCATTTCTTTGCTTAGAGTTTAAAAACTATGAGCTTTTTGTCATTTAAAATGGAGCGCCATTATGAAAAATCCGGAAATATAAGGAGACATTTAAATAGGATTTTAAATGGCACAAATATATTTCCTTTCTCTATATTTTACATTTGACATAAGTATAATGGGTTATTTTCTGTCGAAACATCCCTTAAAAGTAAGTAAGTATAATATTCAGGGTATGTAATTTCCGGCGGTAGAAATATCCTTATAAGAAGGATCCAGTACACAAATAAACTGGCATAAATAATTCCTTTTTCAAATCACAATAAATCCTGGTTCTTAATGCCCGAGGGTAGAAATATCCACTTTTAAGAGGATTTTTAACTTATATTTGGATAAATTTTGGATAAAGTTTGCCTTTCCGCACAGTGTGCCAAAAAGTCCAGCTCCTTTTTAGCTTGGAATTTATTTAGCTATGGCAAAGCCCAATCAATTTTTGGTGTCTTGCTTATGACAAAAAGCTCATAGTCTTAAAAATGTTTATATACTACTAAAGAGGAATGTCCAAAGATGGCGCTTACTTTAGGTGACAAAAAGAGAAATGTCCAAAGATGGCGCCCACTTTAGGTGACAAAAAGCTCATTGTTTTAATGTACAGTCAAAAACTTAAAAGATGGCGAATCGTCAAATCTGACAAAATAAAATTGACTCACTGAATTACACTTAAATCGTCTTTGAGATCAATTTACACACATCTCTTGATTTTATTTTATTCATTCAATTTTTTTTATTGAAATATTATTGTTACAATACTCAGCATATTTCATTTCAATTACAAAGGATAACATATTATTGCTAAATATTTGTCTAAAAATAATAAAATTTGACTGGCAAAATAAAGAAAGCCAATTAGAGCATATACATTTTTATTTAATATATGTACACAAAAACCTTTTTTATTTGCTTTATTACACATTAATATATAAGATTATATGCAGTTTGTTAATATTTTGGAACGGAGTTTTGTTAAACGTGCTTCAAAGAAAAATTGTCTATAAAGTAATGTAGTAGTTGCAAGCTAAGAACACACCTAACATAATAATAAACTTAACAAAGTTGCTTTTAAAAATAAAATCAATTAGATGAGCCCCATTCGGATCAATATTTAATCTAATTGTCTCTCGAATCTTATAAAAATATTCCTGCTCTGTAACCAACAATATGTTTACTTTCAACATTCGACCAGCCTATTTTAATCCGTAGCCTAATTACTTACTTATACTCGGAAACATACGGACACTTTATATGCAGAATTCTCTTATCTAATTTGATTTTTTACATAACTCGAAATCAGCAAGTTACAACTTGCATATCATAGCACTTAATTGGAGTATAAATATGTTGACATAAATATAAGTTCTGTCTATCTCATGATCATGTTAATATTTATTATTCTCATGTTAACATCGATAATCAAAGAAGAGATAAGTTTTCATCTCCAATGTCTAAACTCGCTGTTAAATTTAACATTTAACATGAGAAACATTGCCTATGATTACATACATATATAAATCTAAATATTTCTGGTTAAATTTGTATCTAAGTTGAATAGATTTGTTTAGATAGAGTATCTAGATACACATATAGTTGGGGCTTCCAATCAAAATATCGCTTTTGAGAAAGAGAAAAGTTGTGCTATACAAAGGAGAGACAGCTTGGAGAGAGTATCTCACTGTGCTCCTCTGTGCTAAGGAATTGACACGCAAACACTTTGCCAAATAAGATGCTTCTAAATGTATCTTTGAGATACCTTTCATTGAGCACTGTTTGCTTGCCTGCCTCACAATTCAGTCCAATCAATAAATCAATCAATCAATCAATTGATGCCTTTTTGACTTAGATATCCTGCATGAGGGCATCGGGCGTTTGAGGATCCGTGGTGCTGCCCCCCAGTTCACCGCTGATATCGCCGACCGATGATGAAACCGCCGACAGCATCGTGGTCACCGTGGCATTTATCAACTCCGTGCTGGTGCTGGCAACGGTGCTAAACAAGGCCAATGCCGTGGTGGTGATAACCGTGGCCAAAGCCGGCACGGGCACCATGCTCGTGGAGCTGCTCTCAGTGCTGGTCATGCTGGAGATTGTGGTATTGAGCAGGAGCGGAGCCAGCGTCGTGTTGATGTCGCCCATTGTCGCACTTGTCGTGGTCAACAACGGCTGCACATGGCCGTGATAGTGATCCAAGGAGGCGGGCGTATATGGATACAAGGGACAGGGATTGTCCAGCTGAGGTCCCAGCATGCCCTCGAACACGTAGCCAATGAGCGATCCGGCCGTGAGTCCAATGTTATACGACAACGTCATGATGTTGCCCGTGACCTCTTTCAGAGTGCCGGGCACCTTAGCCGGCGCCAGCATCATGGGCAGACTTCCAGCCAATCCATTGCTGATGCCCAGCGCAATGGTGAAGAGAAAGGGCGCCGTCTCGCCCGAGATGACCGGACGATGACGCGGCGCACAGCAGAGCAGAAACATTGGCACGAGAACGATACGCAGTCCGGATAGAAGCACCAGCTGGCGACGTGACCAGGGATATGGACTGGCTGCCAGAATTTTGCCCACCACATCCGACGTATTGAAGCAGAACATCAGGAGCACGGGCATCCACGAGCGCAGGGCACACGAGTTGACCTCCACCTCGATGCCGGGATAAAGTGAGAGGGTCACACAGTAGGCCAACGCAATGCACACCATATACGGATAGATCACTTGGGCCACTCGCCAGCGAGTCACGAATCCCTCGCGTATGTCCCCCAATTTGCTGGGCCGACAGCGACGTGGCGTTATCACATGCTCCACCTTGAAGGCCACCGTTGTGGGCGTGGCCGGCTCATGTGGCGTTGCGGGCAACTCGGGCAATTGGCCAAGACCCTCAATGATGCTCTCACCGGCCGTCGGATTGGACAGCTCATAGACAGGATTGCTAAAGCTCAACGTGTTCGTGGCATTGGCACTGGAATGATGTGGTCCAGCTGTTGTCGTCGTCGTCGTGCCATCCATGGAGAGGACTCCGTATTTCGTACTGCTCGTAGCGCCGTCAATTTCTTGCTGCATGAGGAAAATAAGGAAAACAGAGACGAGTAAAACATTAGATTAAAAGTAAAAGAAAACTGAGCTTAATACCGAAATCTACCGAGCGGGAAAGTCTATAGTCGAGTTCCCGACTATGGGAAACCCGTAACTTATTTAAATATACATAAAGAAATTTGTATTGCATACTTTTAGGCAGTTACATTGCTTAAAGACTTTAATCAGTCATTACTACCGCTCTGTTTGGCCGATCTTTTTTGTGATTAAGTAGGATGATAGCTTCTTAAGCTGGTATTGGAAGCGCACTAAAAATACTTAAAATCCCACAATTAAAAATATAATACTTTCTAATCCCTTCTTTCTTTTGATTTCTGCCTTCAATCCCTAGATAACTCTATTGGCTAACTCACCTCATCCGGTCGAAGAACAATCTTGGAGCACGCCTCCACATGGTAACGAACAAAGGGCGAATTAATCGTGGCCAGATGCAGCAGATAACTGAAGAGAATATACAGCGTGGAGGTGAGAAAGAAGATGACAGTCGAGACGCGATCATTGTTGATGAGCAGCTTGGTAACCACACGATTGGAAGACACCAGAAAACCGGCAATACTCTCGCCGGCCATCACCGCCTGGGTATACTGTTTGGGCAGCATCGAGGCAAATCCGTAGAAGCTCGACTGTTGCACCGTACAGCCGATGGCGGTCAACGCCACCGCCGACATGTTCACCACATACGCCGTGTTCGTGGCGAACGCGTGCCAGGCCACCTCGCAGACGGCCACAAAGATCAATGTGGTGAAGGACACGATGTAGCCGAAGAGCACACGGGTCTGGAATGGCGCCAGCGAGAGCACAATGTTGTTGAACAGCACCGTACAGAAGGCCACGAAAATATATGTCATGGACATGTCCAAGGCCACGGGACGACCCGGAAAGCGTCCTTGCCAATAGTCCGCGGCAATAATGAAGCTGAAGGGAAGATAAGTTTGAAACAAAGTAAGTAGAGAATGGAAAGTTTGAATTAGTTAAAATGAAAGAACGTAGATTGCTACCCTTGCATAGCACAGTATTCAAATTCCCACAGATCGATCGTTATTAATTATATGATAATTATATGATATAATTCATAAATTGCATGGTATCTAAAAATAACAAATTTATTCATAATAACAATAATAATTTTTTAATATTGATAGTAGTCCGATTTTAATGAAATTTGTTGAGAATCTATTAGATCCTATCAAGCACACAGTCTCAGAGTTACATTAGTTGGAATATCTAAGACAATACCAAACTCATAATTTGCTAGTTTGCTTGCAGTATCTCAAGAAACAAAAATATATATATATATTCGTCGTTCTGATCAACAATATATAAATTCTTTATAGGGTCTGACACAACTCACTTTATGCGCAATATATAAATATGTTAAATACCTATTTCTAAGCCTTAAACAATTTGAACAACTTAAAATTATTATTTGCATTTTGCAATCTATTTTATAGGGTATCAAACGAATTGGAAGTAGCGCATACAATTCGCGCATACTCTCAACAGGAAATTAATCCTAATCAGACAATAGAGGCACTCTGAAAACATTCATTCACTCATTTGCATACACAGTGTCTCAGTTAGATGATGTTTGAGTTATGCTCACCTATTGTAGGGCAGAACAAATCCAATGCCCGCTGCAAGGAGTGCCAAGTAGACGGCATGTCTTTGGTCCTTGGGGGCGCGTGTATCGAATTCGGGGCTATTATCAATGCTCGTCGGATGCCGCATGCCACCGCCCGATGTCCGATGTCCGCTGCGACCCTCGAGTGGCTCGTATGTGGTTTCCTGTGCACCCACATCCATTATGTTGTACTTGTTATTGTTATTATTGTTATTATTATTGTTGTTGTATGCTTTTTAAATAGTTTTATGAATTTAGTCAACGCACAATTCACCTAAGGTTTGCATAATTAATGCATTGAAATCGACGGAATAACTAACGTTATATGTTTGTTCTTCATGCACACACACAAGAAAAATACAGGGTGTTGTCTCTGTTGCTATTTGTGGCATGCACATAAATCGATAAACAACAGTCGCAGTTGCTTCAATACTGCATTAATCGAATGCAAATCCAATCAGAGAACATTCATTTAAAATTTTAAGTTTTATTTTCGTATTTTGCAAATTTATTAACAACAATATTTTTCACTTGTTTGCACTGGCATTCCATTTGTATTTTATGTTGTCTAGTTTTATTTAAACATGCTGCCCGAACACACAGGACATGCACAACTAAAAATTGCCATCCTTTGCCAACAAATCTCCACTCAAGTACTTATCTCAATCTCACCACACTGCGAACTGCGCATGCGGCGTATGATTGATTTTTCATTGCATTCGCCAGACGAGTCATAATTTTTCCGCTCGTTACGCTAGACAAGTCATTATCCTTCTGGACCCCAAGCTGACTGGACGACATCATTTTCATTTTTTGCGAAAATTACCTGTAAAAATATGTAAGTATAATAAAAAAAAAAATTTGTATACCTACCCTAAATGTTTTTTTTTTTATATAAATATTTATAAATATTACTTTTTAAACTATATATTTTTCCTTTAAAAAACAATTTATATGTTTTGTTTCTTAACAAAAAATATATAAGATTTTTTAATATTTTACTTGACATTCTTTTCTTTTGCAGGTAAGAAAAGGGCTGCAATCGCCTAAAAAGAAGGTATATGGTATTTCTTATATCAGGTATTAAATTATTATTTTGAATTTCCAAAATACTAAAATCTGCCTGCAATGCAATTTTCACACCTGTCTATGTTGTGTATGTATCTGTATACAAATTTTCACTCTGCCAAAAATTGCAACAAGATATACAGATACATTTTATTGTATGTATCTCACATACATAGATACACTCCTTTCCCCAACAGGTGAATGATTAGTTCTGTGCGCTCACTCCAATTTTCGCAAATTTTTTAATATCTTTAGAAACATGCAATAAATTCCAATTCCTTATCAAACTGTCTACCAATTTTCGACTAATATATAGACATAAATAATTTTTGTGTATACCAAATACATACTATAGATACAAGCCCCCTAGCTTCTGGTGGATTTTTATAATGTAGTGCGTATGCATTTTCAGCAAGGTGTAGAGATACATACATACATATATCAAATATTTTCCTTAGATGCACACACTTTCCAACAGGTGAATTCTTAGTCAGGGAAAGCGAAAGTATATTACAAATATAATTATTGATAATTAATTAATTATAAATTTTAAATAATTTTTTAATAAATAATTAATTTAAAATGTTAATTAATAATTTATAATTATTAATAGAAATTATATTTTGAAAAAGTGGGATGTCCCTCCGTAGTTATCATTGCTTTGAGTGCTGAAATAGACAAATTGAGACAGACCCTCGAGTGTTTTAATCCAGCTCGAATTCTGTGGCATTACCCAAAGCAATGAGCACGGCTCGATGTCCTGCCAACATTTTATAGATCTACTGCAGCTGAAAGTTCTGTGAATGTGTACTTTAATTAAAAATAAGGCACAGAAATTTGCAACTTAAACGATATCCCGCACTTGAAGCTGGCTATCGTGCAAGTCATCGTTAATGTTGCGGAATTCTGTTTCCTAAACAGGCAAAAAGTTCAATTAAAACAACGAAGGTATTTCTACTGGAATGGATCATGCAATCCCTTTAACTTTAGGTGACTTTACAAACCATTTTCAGTATGTATATATATATATATATACTATATCAAATACTTTCCCTAACTAGATGCACACGCTTTTCCAACAGGTGAAATGTCTTGTCTGGGAAGGAGAAATTATCTTACAGAAATAATTATTATAATTCATTATAAATCGTTTTTCATTATAAATAATAATTAATTATTAGTAATACAAATTAATTTTTTGATAAAGTGGGATATCCCTCCGTAGTTATCATTGCTTTGAATGGTGCAATAGACAAATTGAGACAGACACTCGAGTGTCTGAGTCCAGCTCGTATTCTGTTGCATTACCCAAAGCAATCAGCACGGCTCGATGTCCTGCCAAATTGTTATAGATCTACTGGAGCCGAAACATTGGTGAATGTGTACTCTGAATATTTCAAATATATGGCACAGAAATTTGCAACTTAAACGATAACCCGCACTTGAAGCTGGCTATCGTGCAAATCATCGTTAATGTTGCGGAATTCTGTTTCCTAAACAAGCAAAAAGTTCAATAAAAACATCGAAGATGATTCTACTGGAATGGGTCCATTAACAGGCGAAGTAAGATATTGGTATATTATTTAATCTTTAATGCTTCTATGTACCTTAGTTTGCTGGAAAAGTGCGTGCGCAGTCATCCCTTGCAGCCATTCGAAGGCCACCCCAAAGTGCATGCAGCATACACATCTTGCAACCAGTTAAAAATGCATTTTCTTATATGATAGATACATACACAAATTTATATTTCATGTACAATTCGTTTTATATGCATATACATATGTAAGGCTATTCCATTGCCAATTCAATCCCCAAATCAATTCCACAGAAACTTAAAAGCATATTATATATCTAAAAAATATGCTACATATTTCTGTCGAGTTCATCATTAAGTTGAATTTGCAACAGACCTTAATAGATCTTATTCGCTTTTATTTGTATAATAGTTAATAACAATTGTAAAATAAACAGAAAAATAGTTACTTCAAAAGCATGTTTTAACTTGTGACTGCACACAGATAATATATAAAATGTATTTAATAAACAAGCATTATAATAAAATAACTAATTCATGTGTCTTTGCAATTCGTGCTTTTTCTTCGAAAAGTGTTTGAGATGCGACTTGAATGTCAATTTGATTAATACAATAGCAATACTTGACTCTATGCCAGATTTAACAAAGCTAAATAAAAACAATATTTTATAAACAATTTTCAGCATTTTTAAAGCGATTCTATAAGATTATACGCAAGTCCTCACACTATTAAAGGATTGCAACAAGTGGAATGAGCCGTTAATTTCGTTTAATTAAGATACAATTTTTAAATGGTTAACAAGCTGTATCTATTGATGTTTCTTTGATGCATCATCGTAGCTGGGTGGCAAATTCTAAAAAAAAATTAGTAAGACATATTAATATTAAAATTATTTTTAGAGCCAATTAGTAGCTACATACATTGTATGACGGCGGCATATCACTGGGTCCAGGTGCATTGGGTCCGCGTTGATTATAGGGTGTATTATAGGCGCTGGCCGCAGCTTCGGCTTCTTTGGAATCTAATAGATTTGTCAGAAAACATCAATAATTTTGTATCATAGTTGAAAATGCATTGAAATTGAGAAAAGATGTGCATTGAAAGTTCAATGTCTTACAGGTCCTTTTTATGGAAATATAACAGGTATTGGTATAAAACACATAGTTCTTGCAACTGGATAACAATAAGGATAATAATAATATTGCGTGCTGCTGGTTCCTGCAAAGTTTGCATGGAAAAGAAATGAAAGAAAGAAAGAAATCGTTATGCAAGTTACTAACTACTAACCAAAATCGCAAAAACTGTTGGGCTCGGCTTTTGTTATAAAATTGAACCTTATACTATATATATAGAACTTAGAATCTTACTTGTTTGTTTTGCCGTACAGTTAATTTTGCAGTTTACACTGTAAAATAGTTAAAAAGAAAAGATTGTTTCAGATGCCAAATACGGTGATCAAAATTGATTAAATTGAGTTTAGTAACTTGTTAGATTTCATCGGGTAAGTTAGCCACAACATTGAAATGAAAGGGATTAGGGGAGCCATAAGGTAAATGCTCAATGATCCTTTCTAAGCGAACATTTTTAAACTATAATATTCAATTACATAATTAAATGTTAAGAAAACTAATAACAAACCATTATAGTACTAAATAATTATCTTCCATTTAAGTTGTTTCGCATTCGATTCTTTTCTTGCTTGAGTTGAACATTTAGTCTATACAATAGATGATGTGAATGAGGAGTTAACACGGTGAGATCATTATGATTTATACTCACTTCCTGGTGGCAAGCTGAAGCCCATAAAGTTGACGGCAGCTGCACTGCCTGCTGCATTGGCTGCAGCACCGGGACCACCTGGTGGCTGCTGTGGTGGAGCAGAGCCTCCAGGATAGCGATCATTCGGATACTGGGGTTGTGGTGGAGCAGAGCCTCCTGGATAGCCGTTCGGTTGTTGTGGCTGCTGTGGCTGCTGCAAGCCGGGTTGCATGAAACCACCAGGGATGTTTGGATTATAGGCACCAGGTGCAGGTGCAGGCGCGCCATATCCTTGTGCAGGATATCCACCATAAGGCGGACCAGGAGGACATGCTGGAGCACACGATGCATACGGCGGCGGTTGAGCATAACCACCGTTCCAGGCTTGGCCCCCATAGCCGGGCTGCTGTTGTGGCGGCTGATCTGGTGGTGCTGAAAAACCATACCAAGTCGCATCACTGTGCTGCTGCTGATTATACGACTGTGGTGCCTGTGGTTGATTATTTGGTGGTGCTAAAAACAAAGACAAAAAAGAGATGGGATGTGCGATGGCGCGTTAAAGTTAGAGAAAGCGTGAGTCTGGAATGATTTGCTAGGCAAATTTCTTGAAATTTTCAATTTAAATCGCTGTACAATAACAAAAGCCGAGTATTGATTGACATGAAAGACAACTTACTCATGCCCGGATACGGCGGCGGATTGTCGCTGACAAACACCGTGTTCGGTGGCGGACCGCTGAACGCATCGTGCTGTGGCAACCAGCCGTAGTAGCCTGGTGGTGGCTGGTAGGCCGGTGGTGGAGCCTCATGCCAGGCACCAGCTGGCGCATATGGCGGTGGATCATCGCCAGCCAGGCCGCCGCGATGGAAGTTGCCCTGTGCGGTCTTGGCAGCACGCAGCAATGCCTGGCCATACTCGATGGCACCGCCTGCCTTGAAATACAGCTTGAACTTGACCTCGCCCACATAATTGCCATTGGGCTGGGCGCGAACCTTGCCCTTAATGTAATTGGCCCCAAAAACAGGCTGCTCGATTTCCACCTGAAAATTTACAGTGATAAGCATGATGACAATATCAAATTATACAAATAATTACATCAGATAGTGCCACAAAGGGTGCACTGAAGGATTGCATCACATCCCCCGATTTTTTGCTGTTGAATATCATTCGATGTGAGGTCAAATAAACGCGTCCCTGCTTCGAGCCATTGAACAGATGATTGTCCTGTCCAGAAAACTCCATGCTCACGCTATCGCTGTGCAGTAGAATGCTGTGAAATAGATGATATTACATTTATAGTACATTAATGGCTTTTTTTTACTCCAGATCTTATCGCCAATTTGTGGCAGCTGTTTGTTTTCACATTCATTGCTGTTTCTATTGTCGGCTTTGCTGCTTAGCTTGAGTAATATACGCAATCACATACGTCTATATATATTCTAATTGCAGCAATTAAACTCAATACTGAAATACCGGACGGTTTTTAATGACGTTACATCTTCTGCCTAAACAGCCGCATCAAAAAAAAATATATTTTATACTTACTATTCGCCTGCGTGTATGAGCACGCCATTATTGGCGTGCGCCGTGTTTACCGACATCCCGAAAAGTTTTCGAAGTAATATAAACAATGATTTCCTTGACTTTTTGTGAATTACGTTGTTTTTACGTGTTGTTTTCGTTCTAAACTTTCTCGAATTGACGACAGCTGATGAATCATAAACAGTGTGTACACGTCTGCTTCGACACCGCAATGGAAAGACTAAAAAATACCACATAGTGGTTATTGCATTATTTACTGTAGCCCTGAAACGCAGAACTATGGCGCGCACTTAAAATTTAAACAATTGCTTAGCTTTAAATTTAGAGTATTCTGACTTAACACCAAGTGTATATTCTGTGCAAACGTCAAAACTGACGACTGCATCTGTGCGCCACCTTCTCTGTTTGTGAAAATAATCTTCTTTCGTGGTTACAGGGCTGTCCCACGTTATCTGGGAACCAAGGCTGCCACACAGTTTGGTTTTACGAGTAGATTTGCAGCCGACCCTGTCTTTCGCTGCGGTATTCTTTCGATACAACCACTAAGCAAATAACCTATAGAGAACCCATCCTATACAACTGAAATGTCACAGAAAAAATGCTTGCGGAGCGTCCACAGCGAAGTGTTACCGATCTGGCAATATTGTTCGAGTGGAATTTATAAAAATGTAGGGTGTTGTTTTGAATAAAATAATGTGGATTAAAAGTTTTAAGGGTAGAGGGTATTTCATATTTCACATGTCTTAGTTTCGCAAGCATCTGTCTCAAAAATAAAATCGCTTCTCTTATGAATTCCACTAGAACAATATTGCCAGATCGGTAACACTTCGCTGTGGACGCTCCGCAAGCATTTTTTCTGTGACATTTCAGTTGTATAGGATGGGTTCTCTATAGGTTATTTGCTTAGTGATACAACTCTGGTCTATGCGTGTGTCGTGGGCAGTGTTGCCAACTTTTGTTTGAATAAAAAAGCTGTTTTTGACGGGAGGAACGATGCAAAAAAGCTGAAAAATTTATTTAAAAAAGCCATAAAAAAGCTAGTTTTTCAATTGATTAATTTCTGTATTTTTTCCCGAAGAGGGTAGAGTGTGCGCACAACGACAGTTGTTTATAAAGAAAGTGAGCCATTTGAGCAGCAGCTGATCTTTTATTCATATGATGTGAATAATTTCATCGATGTTGTGTTCATTCTCCTGTTCTTATCATCCGCAGGAATTTATTGGGAAGCTTATATGTGTGGCAGCACTGGTCGAGTCTTCGCAAGCCATATTTGTAAATTCAAAATTCGTAATAAAATATATTACTTTCGTAATAAGTAGCAAACAAATAAACCAATTACCTTAAATAAAGACACTTAACAGTGTACTCAAGTGTAGTTTATTTCGCAGTTTTGATTTCACAAGATTGACTTGGCTAAATATGCGCTCCACCTTCGCGTTTGACCAAGGCAACGATAATAAATCAATGGCAACCTTAGCCAACTCTGCAAAAGTATTGTTACCCCCAGAATCCTTATAGGAATTGACTTCAATCCAAAATACTGTAGTGCTGTCATTATTTTGCCATTTCACGAAGCGAATTTTTTTATATTGGGTTTTAATTTACCCTATATTTGGGCATTTACAAAAAAAATCTGAAAAAAAGCATTTCAACAAACAAAAAAGCCAGAATACCCGCTGCCCGCTGTTTGCAAATTTTTCGAGCAAATGGCCTTTGAAAACAGCCAGATTTGACGGGAAAAAAGCGACTCTGGCAGCACTGGTCGTGGGTGGTGCGTGTGCACGGACAGTGAAAAACGAAAGATAAATAATAATAATAAAACAATACTACTTTCTTCGTAGCCAGAATTTAGTTAAATACTTGCAAAATGATCGAAGAAGTAATAAGTTTCTTTGTAGTGCACGCAGAAAGTGAAAAATATGCGCGGCTTTAACGCAGCGTAACTGACTTGTCTATTTTCTTTTTTACCAAAAATGGTATTTTTCGAGTAGTTTGTATTATAAAATTCCGGAATGGCGTTTAATTATGCAAATTTGGCCGATAATATGTGTAAGTAATTGCTTAAATATAAACGGATTTTGCTTTAGATAAAGAGCTTGCAAATTAACAGTTGCATGTGGCTGATTAATGGTTACAAGTAAAGTAAATAGGCACCATCCCGCATATCAAACAAATGAAAAAAATACCAATCGTCCAATTGTATTACGTTTTGTGCGCTCATACATTGCGTAGTGCGCTTTGCTGTTTGCTTCGCTGCGTGATGCACAGCTGATTTTTATTTGTTTTTATTTGCATTGCCTTCCCTTGCCGGCCTTACTTATCGATTTTATCTGTTTCTGTCTGTTTGCAGTGCCAGTTTTTGGGAACATGTCAAATGGCGTCAGCTTGCCAAATCATCCGAATTTCATTAATCAATTGGCGGCTGCCATTACGACCGCCACGGCGGGCGTTGCCACACCCACAGCGACAAATAGCAGCAACTCCTCAGGCCAAACAAATGCGCCAACGCCAAGCAAGACAGCGGTCAACAAACTGAAGCCGCACAACGCGCAGGGCAGTGCTCCAATGGATTTGGAAAATGACAACGATCTGGATGAATCGGATGTTGTCAAGCCAGCGGATAAGCTACCAGGCACAGCTTTAACTCTTCCCGATGCCCAGCAGCTTTATTTAAATGGCCTGATGCACACGCCACCCGGTTACTTGTACTTTCCTGCTGCACAGAACGCAGCAGCGGTGGCAGCAGCAGCAGTGGCTACGCCCAGTGGCACCACAGGATCGGCGGGAAATGCGACCAATGCAAATGCGCAAATGCTGATGGATCCCACGGCAATGATGGCGGCTGCCATGCAACAAATGCAGCAAAACTATGCAGCTGCTGGATATGCGGCTGCAGCAGCAGCCGCTGGAATGCCGACAGATGCAACAGATGCCAGCTTAACCACTGGTAATAGGAATACTCCATTAACATCTACAATTGGTTTTCTTATTGTAAATGTTTTTTTACAGACGGTCCTACGGCAGGACTGAAGGAGGTGATCAAGACCAAGAACTGCATATTGTTTCCACCCAATCCAAACGCACCGCCGCCAACCATTCGGGAACGTCCACCTGGCTGTCGGACGGTGTTTGTGGGTGGCCTGCCGGAGAACATTACGGAGGAAGTTATACGGGAGATATTTGAGTCGTGCGGAGAGATAACCACATTACGCATGTCCAAGAAGAACTTTTGTCACATACGCTACCGCCATGAGACGGCCATCGATCGCGCCATTTACTTATCCGGCTACCGACTACGCATCTCCAGTCTAAATGAGCCGCCCAACTTTGGACGATTGCATGTGGACTATGCTCAGGCACGGGACGATCAATATGACTACGAGTGCAAGCAACGTCAGCTGCAACGGGAGGCACGTCATCGGGAACGCATGTCGCTAGATCGCATGCGATCGCAGTCGCCGCCTCCCATACCCCATTATACGGATCATGAGGCGACCGCTGTGGCGGAGCATCTGCGCAATAACGAGACATTTGTGAAGGCCATACAAACGATAACTACTTGGCTAGAGCGCGGCGATTGCACCAAACGCAATGCAAATGTATTTTACTCGATGATCCAGAGCACGCATGCGCATGTGAGGCGACTGCACGCGGACAAACAGCAAGTGGAGGAGGATCTGCGGAAGGCGAGAGAGTCCTATCGCAAACAGATGGGCACCATGTCCACGCAATGTAAGTAAGATCACTTGTGCAATCCTAGTTTGTAGTCTTAGATGGGTTTTAGGTGCGATCCCTCTTCAATTTGTTTTTCCGTTTTTGTTGCGCCCCGGTTAGCGTCTAGCGTCTCTTCTATGAAGAATCTCTACAAATACACACACACACGCTTACATAAACACACACACACAAACATAGAATACACTAGCAATTTAGTCATCGTGCTATGAAAAGCCAAAAAAAAAACAAATACCAAGTCCACAAAACAAGAATTCACTGTCTAAAATTTGCTCGGAATATACAAGACAAAATGCAAGGCGAAGGAGCAAATGATGCAACAGCCGCAGGTAAAAGTCCAGCCACATAAGTGCTACACACTGGTTAAAACTCGATGATAATGCGATCAAATTTTGATATTTCAGTTGAACTTCAATTCAATATTTCCATAGCAAAGCCGATCTTCCATTTAAACAGAATTTAACAGACTCATTTCACTTAAATTTTAAAAAGCAATTAAAATATCTACCTAGCTCTCATTTTAATAACAAATAACATTTGAGATTTCATTTCTGTAAACACAAAGTTCAAGCAAGATGCACTCAAATATTGAATAATATTCAAACTAATTCAAAGCATACTTTTTGGCATCAACAAAAATTATAGACTTTTAATTTATGTAAAAGATCCATTTTGATATCGAATATGGAAGAGAACTTATTTACTAATTAGATGTTATTGTTTAAAAATAAATGTATTGCTAAAGAAGATGAAATCAATTAATAATTAATTAAAAATATGGTTAATGCAAGATAATCGTCACTAGCATTGAATATAAGTACTATTTCAATGTAAAATTTGATTTTCATTATATTTTTTTTAGCAATCATAATTGTTTTAACAGATAGTTTCCTTAAAAGTTCACTGTTATCGCATTTTGATCGCAATATCGAAGCTTTTAGCCACTGTGCGGTCACTTATTTCTCTGTGTCTCGACTGTACGAATCTAAAACTGATGGCATTCGATGTGAAGACATACATTTATGTATGTATTACGTGTAAGTCCAGGCAAAAGGTTTGTAAACCAAGCTCAGATAGTCGTATACTATTTATAAACTCAACGTAGCTCTCGGACCAGACACCAACCGCCTCTCTGGCTGTCTGTAGCAAAGAACAACAATTGTAAAGAACAACTAACAACATGATCAACAACAACAAGTACAACAACAACTAACTGCAATTGAAGTCCTTAAAGTATATAAACATTATGTATGTAGGTAATAAGCTGTTGTATAATCTCTCTAACTCTCTTCAGACTGTATTATATACTGTACTTGAACTATACGAGGGTAACTCAAGTAGTTTTATTCTACTTATCACACACATTTCTCACTGATTTTATAAAAAAAAAAAAACAAAAAACAAAAAAATTTAGCTAAAGCGTCAAGAATGAAAACAAAAACAAAACAAACAAAAATATCTACCCTCTGTCCTCCCTTAATATTATTATATATTATTGCATTATTGTTCAGTCACTCAGATTGAAAAAGTGTTCAATGCCGCTAGTCACAAGAAGGTTTGGGACCATTTCACCAAAGCCCAAAGAAAAAACATCGATCAATGGAAGAAATTGGCCACGGTACGTACAAATATGTTCAGAGAATGAATTACAACAAGTTGTGCTGCTGAAGTAATCCTATTAAACATACTTATATATACCTATATCCATACCATACCATGTCCAATTGTGGTTATCGTGCCTGATCCTTTCCTATTATCCAGTAATGCGAGTCTAAAATGTGAAACATTTTAATTAGTATTGGTATTGCCTATTATCACTGTACTGTATATCTGTCTGCATGTCGAAATCTCTACACCCTTTACTATATGTATTCATTTGTTGTCTTTATTGATTAATTAGTTATTATTTTCAACAACTTATTTGCACAGCATCTAACACCTCGACTCATATTTGATTTGTACTCCCGAGTTCCATTATCAATATTAACATCTGTATTGACGTCACGCTTGTCATATTTATTTTTGGTATCATTAAATTTAATTGTTGTTAATTAAAGAAAACTGTTCCATTCTTCGCTTAAACCTCACACTTTGTTTAACCCATTCATCTTTGAATCTTGGAACAGTTTTCATATTCATTACAGGTTTAGATTATAACTCTCATATGCTTTACATATATTAGCGACAATTTTTGTATAATTATTTCTCAACTCTTTGCAACTTAACTAAACGTTTGCATAAAACTTTCGATAAGCTTTCAATTTCAACTTTTAACTAAATGTAACTCTTAGACGAATGCCCAAGAGCTTGGCAAAAAAAAAAAACATGTAATAAAACAACAACAAATTAATAGAATTCATAAATAGCAAAAAAAAAACATTTGCAAGTTACACTCCGTTTGATTGGCTGTGCAATTTGAGTTGGTAAACTGTATAAAAAAAAAACTAAAAATACATATAATGATTTAAAAAAAACTATGCAAAACTGCAACAAAAAGAAATTACAACAGTTTATAAAAAACGTGGAGAGGTAAGTAAACGGATCGACTAATAGTACCGAGAGCCAAATGAGAATTTGATGATGCATTTTCCAATATAAGAAATATATAATTTATAATAATAATTAGGTTATAGAATATTATGTACGGTCGTAAGCAATGTCATTGCTTGTACATAACAAGTATTTAACGAAAATTCATTATTTTGGAATGCCATGCAGGAACTGCGAACGGTCCAGATCGACGATGATGAAATGGAAATCTCTGATGATGAGCGCGACTACGAGAAACGTACGAAACGCACTCGCTACGACAGCGATGGCCTAAAGGTGAGTTCCCATCACTTTATAATCTTGAAATGGTCTTTATATAATATTCATTCTCTATCTCTTGCAGGATGAAAACGATTCCTTGCGCTGCCAACTGGAAGCCATACGCAATGAGATGTCTGTGGAGCGTAGCGATTGCCTGCAGCGGGAAAAGCAAATCAAGGTGTTGCAGGAAACAATACGAAACATGCAGACACAGTTGTTGCAGACGAAGCTACGCGAACAGAAAGATATCAAGACCATTGAGCAACTGGAGAGAAATCTCAAGGAGGCCGGTGTCAAGCAGTTGCTGCTCAAAACTAAGATCAAAGAGACTGCAGATAAGCTAAAAGACAGAGATGCGAACAGTGCCAGCGTCTCGACTGCTTCCAATGCCGACTACAGCAGCGACGGCAGCCGAAATGAGGATGATGCCAGGCCAAAGGAAACAGCGCCAGAGCTCGAAATAATCGACATTGATAAAGTGGACGACGATGTGCGAATTATCGAGCATCAAAGCGGCGTCGTCGAGATCCATGAGATCGAGGATGATGAGAAGCTGGAAGCCAATTCAAATGCAAAGCAAGTTGTTGTTAAAGAATCAAGTCGATCCACAGATCAGCCAAGTCTGGAAACACTTGCAACATCGGCCACACAAGAGGTACGCCATATATTATAATTTATAGATGCGATGTTTATATATTTTTATTAACTTTCTTACAGAGTAACTTCAAATCACTGGCACTTGCCGAGGCAAAGATTATAGCGTTAACCTCCGCCTATCTGGTGTTGCATCCACGTGGTGTGGACATTGGCAGCATTGCCAGTTACCTGCGTGGCATGCTCCAGAAATCTCTTGAGCCAATGAGCAACGAGGAACTCGCTAATATTTTAACTAAATACACAAATCTCTTCAAGTCTGAGCAGTCCAAATGGAGTTTCTGTGGTTTTACCGATGAATCTTTGGACGCCAATTCAATCGAGGTTCAATCGTACTAAAAGCCAAGTGCAAACAACAACAACAAGAACAATTAAATGCTTTAATTAAGTTACGTTTATTGTATGCGTAGTGGTAAGTGGCCCAGTGACATGTTAACCAAAAATGTGTTTGATGCAATCACATAAATGAGACCAGTTTTTTAAGTGCAAGTACTTTACACAAACACACTCACACATAGAGAAATAACTACCGTTTCAATTACTTAATCAATTAAAACGTAAAATGTAAGCAAATCGAATGTATTGTATATACAAATATACATAGAAAATGCATATTATGTGGAAAGACACCAAAAACTATGTTGCAAAAATGGCTTTTAATGAATGAATAATGAACCAATAAATTAAATTTTATGCTAAATTTACCAGATTTAGATTTTTATTGTGATAAAAGAAAATGCGATCAGCTGAATAAAGACATAATACGCAATATTGACTGTAATATAGTCTTGGCAATATCACAACATTTAGACACGGAATGGGCGTATCATCATTTTCACAATCTTGTGCGAATAATTACTTTCCCAATGCATTCCGTCCAATGCATCGGCATTAATTCGGTAATATCTCCCATTAAGATTACTGAAAATGTGTGAATCATTAATAAATTATTAATTAATTTGCATTTTAAAATTACCTTATTCCAATTGTAGAATTCACATGCCACCAGCCACTATGATACTTGACACTGAAATTTTCATTTTCCATCATATCCCCCTGATCGTATGTTGAGAACATGTGACCCACATGTTTTGTCAACCTGTCTTCGCCGTTTCCTGTCATTGCACCCACCTTTCTTAGAACATACCTCGAAGCTTCGCTACCAATTTGAAAATCATCATACCGCGAATAGATAAATCCACCGTTTTTATCGTCCATGTGTATTAAGAGCTCGTAGCGCTCATAATTAGTCATGCGATAAATATGCTCCAGTCCGAGAAAGAATTCACCCTTTAGGCTGCCAAAACCACGTTTGTACTCCTTCCAACTTCTATAAAAATCGACTTTACCATTGAATCTATTCTGAATAACAGTCCATCCGGGTCCAAATGTATTACCATCGCATAGAGCAGCAAATGGTTTTGTACCGGGGAGTTTAATGGTACGAATTTTTGAAGCATAGCCATAAGACACACAACTGTTACGACGTCCTTTTTTAGGAAGTTCCTCTTCCTCATCAGTGTCCTCTTCCTCCTCTGTTGTTTCTGAAGTTACTGATGTGTCGTGGTGTGGTTTCTTGGTAGGTTTCCTTTTTTTTGAAGGCTCTTTGGTTGTCTTTGGTTCGGTATGATCCTCGTCAGTCAGATCTTCAGGGTTCTCCTCCTCGTCTGTCTCAATATCTTCTTCAGCTTCACCGTCGAGGTTTGGATTAATCGTTGTTTTTCTTGTTTTGGGAGGTTTCGTAGTAGTAGTAGTGAGTAGTAGTCATTTTTTGTTTTAGAATGTCCTTTTCGAGTTTGCGCACTTTAGCCACACACTCGTTAATTTTATTTTGAAGTGGTTTGGTTGCATCCTTACAGCTTTTTCTCATTTTGTACAGTTTCAACCTTTTCCGTTCCAGAATCAACACTGGGACAACTTGGATTTCCTTGAGATAAATTTTCTATTTTCAAATTTAATGACGCTATTAAATCGTCCTTGAATACATTTTCAGCCAGTTTCCATTGAAGATCCGTTAATTGATCTTGAAGCTTGCTGATCAGTGCTAGATCTTGTTGTATCTTCGTTTCTAAATACTATAAGTATTGATCAGTAGTATTATTAATAACAACTGTCAAAGGAAACTCGCTAATTACCGCACACTGGCCGCTGACGGCAACCAGAAAGGATCCAATTAAAGTCGCTGTTAAAGCCCAATGCATTTTGCAATAAGCTGTTCAATCACAAATCACAAACTGAACTGAAGTAAGAAATCGACTTTATTAATATATCTTTATAATAGACCTTAGAACTGTTATCGGATTCGATATAGATACACTTGATTGTGTAAGATGTTGTTGCGTAATCTAAACTCTTTTAGTTTAATATGACAATTTTGCAATACCCTATTTATTAATTTTTACATATTTTAAGGGCGAATGAGCATTTTTGCAGACTTAAGGGCATATTGTGATCTCCAGTGCATGGCTTTCCTCATTGTACATTCCTGATTTGATGAATGTCCCATTAAGATTACTGAAATTATGAGAATAGTTAATATACGAACATTTGATTGAAATTGTGCAACCCTGTAATTTAGCGGCGCAACTTCTACTTATCCAATCATCATTATCTTGGTCCAATGTTGACAATTTAAAGTTCACTTCCTTTCTTAGATAGCCCCCGGCATTTCCAGGCTTTTGAGTTCATACTTTTCCATTTCGTTACCAATAACAAATTCGGCACAAGGAGCGTAGAAAAACTACCATTAAATTTCCCCAATTGTTCATAGAGTTCATAAGGTTCATAATTAGTAATACGATTAAACTTCTCTAATCCGATAATCTAATCACCATCCATGTTGCCAAATCCGTTTTAGTACTCATTCCAAGTTTTAACGAAATCAACATCTCCCTTAAATCTATGATGAATAACAATCCAACCAGGAAATTGGATTTTATGTGTATCCTTGTCATAGCCGAATTAACAACATCTGGTTACAATCCCTTGAAAATAATCAAGCGTTGAGTTTTATCTGCCACGATCTTTCGATGTATCCGTGGTAAGATTCAGACACTTCTAAAGCTAAACTATTTGTATTATATTATATTATGCTTGCTATGTCTTCTTGTGGTGGTGCTGTAATCCAGGAGATTAATACCCAGAGAGGTAATTAAACGGATCGACTATAGTACCGAGAGCCAAATGAGAATTTGATGATGCATTTTCCAATATAAGAAATATATAATTTATAATAATAATTAGGTTATAGAATATTATGTACGATCGTAAGCAATGTCATTGCTTGTATATAACAAGTATTTAACGAAAATTCATTATTTTGGAATGCCATGCAGGAACTGCGAACGGTCCAGATCGACGATGATGAAATGGAAATCTCTGATGATGAGCGCGACTACGAGAAACGTACGAAACGCACTCGCTACGACAGCGATGGCCTAAAGGTGAGTTCCTAAAGGTAAGTTCCCATCACTTTATAATCTTGAAATGGTCTTTATATAATATTCATTCTCTATCTCTTGCAGGATGAAAACGATTCCTTGCGCTGCCAACTGGAAGCCATACGCAATGAGATGTCTGTGGAGCGTAGCGATTGCCTGCAGCGGGAAAAGCAAATCAAGGTGTTGCAGGAAACAATACGAAACATGCAGACACAGTTGTTGCAGACGAAGCTACGCGAACAGAAAAAAATCAAGACCATTGAGCAACTGGAGAGAAATCTCAAGGAGGCCGGTGTCAAGCAGTTGCTGATCAAAACTAAGATCAAAGAGACTGCAGATAAGCTAAAAGACAGAGATGCGAACAGTGCCAGCGTCTCGACTGCTTCCAATGCCGACTACAGCAGCGACGGCAGCCGAAATGAGGATGAATGAACAATTTTTTTTTTTTTTTATGTATATGTAAAACTTAATATTATTCGTCACAAGATTGGATATCAGAAATTTTGGGGCATGAAAATGTTTTCTTCACTAGACTTTTACAGCGTAAAGAGGTTTTTTTATGGGATATCAGAAATTTTGGAATAGGACCTTAGAAATTTTTAAAATTTTAATATTTTCTGACAGTATAACTTGTCAACTTTGTTTATTGTTTGTACAAACAAAAACAAACTGTCTGGCAACACTGGTTCCCTTTACAAACACACATGCCAAGCGCAAAAGCTATCAGCATTCTTAAACTCTGGCTGCAATGACACGTTGTTGCTGCTGTCCTATTCCAATTCTAAGTAAAATGTATACGTTCAGTTTACAGGTAATATCGACTAATATTCGACTACAATTTTATTAGCAACCCTAAAAATATAGCGATCTTGCTGTAATCGCAATTATAATATGTTTTATCTGCCGCAAAAAGAATTCACCACTTGCAAGCAGTATACTTCAGCAGCAAGCAAGCAGTGTACATACTGCATATGTACATGCAGTAGTGTAAAGGAAAATGGTATATTCAGTTAATAGGTAATATCTTGCCCAAACGAATTTTGACAGATATGTGTTGTATGTCAAAAAACGCGAAACGAAATTGTCTTCAACATATACTATACTTATAAGTGATTTGAAACGTAGATTTTTCTTAAATCGCCAAAATGGGAGAAAAAATACCTTATTTTATTTGTAGCTTTTAACCTGTGTTCTTAAGCAAAATAGTTTACAGCTATGCTTAAAAGCCCTTCGAACTACCCTTTCAACGATATATAGATCACATCACATCAATTTTAGCGGTATTCAGCGATTTCCCGCTAAACTAGCGATTTTTCGAAAAAGTCGTAGAACAAACGTTTCTAGATTTTTGATCGGGAACAAGTCCTCATTCATCGATCTAAGATATTTCAACGTTTTGATACTAACAGACAATCAAACAAACAGACAGACTGACTTTTCATCTCATTTTCGGAAGCCGACTAAAAATTTCAAAATTAGTTTTTTTTTGAACCAGTAATCGGAATTCGATGATCAAGGTGTAATTCGACGCATATTTTTGATGAGAATAGTAAAAAATTAATAGTAAAATAATAGTAAAATGAATAGTAAAATTAAAATTCAAAAAGGCTCAAACGGCCCCATTTGCTCCAATAATTTAAATTTTTCCCCTCCGACCTACACCTATTTATCTCACGAACCAGGTGAGTTTTCAAAAGTCTTAGTTTTCACATTTGTAAGTTAAATTGATACCTTTGATCGGTATATAACTTGACCTGATCGGACAGTCATAGGAAATTTTCCATTCTTCCTGTGTATATATGCTAGTCGCCTTCGCACCCTTCGGGCTGCTTTCGTCACTAGCGCGGACTGCCGTCCGCCGTGATACAAATATACATAGAAAATGCATATCACTGCGGACGGCACCAAAAAAACTGTGTTGCAAAATGGCTTTTTATGAATCAATAATGAACCAATAAATTAAATTTTATGGTAAATTTACCAGCTTTAGATTTTTATTGTAATAAAAGAAAATGCGATCAGCTGAATACGCAATATTGACTGTAATAAAGTCTTGGCAATATCACAACGTTTTGACACGGAATGGGCGTATCATCATTTTCACAATCTTGTGCGAATAATACATTTCCCAATGCATTCCGTCCAATGCATCGGCATTAATTCGGTAATATCTCCCATTAAGATTACTGAAAATATGTGAATCATTAATAAATTATTAATTAATTTGCATTTTAAATTTACCTTATTCCACCTGTAATGTTCACATGCCACCAGCCACTATGATACTTGACACTGAAATTTTCATTTTCCATCATATCCCCCTGATCGTATGTTGAGAACATGTGACCCACATGTTTTGTCAACCTGTCTTCGCCGTTTCCTGTCATTGCACCCACCTTTCTTAGAACATACCTCGAAGCTTCGCTACCAATTTGAAAATCATCATACCGCGAATAGATAAATCCACCGTTTTTATCGTCCATGTGTATTAAGAGCTCGTAGCGCTCATAATTAGTCATGCGATAAATATGCTCCAGTCCGAGAAAGAATTCACCCTTTAGGCTGCCAAAACCACGTTTGTACTCCTTCCAACTTCTATAAAAATCGACTTTACCATTGAATCTATTCTGAATAACAGTCCATCCGGGTCCAAATGTATTACCATCGCATAGAGCAGCAAATGGTTTTGTTCCGGGGAGTTTAATGTTACGAATTTTTGAAGCATAGCCATAAGACACACAACTGTTACGACGTCCTTTTTTAGGAAGTTCCTCTTCCTCATCAGTGTCCTCTTCCTCCTCTGTTGTTTCTGAAGTTACTGATGTGTCGTGGTGTGGTTTCTTGGTAGGTTTCCTTTTTTTTGAAGGCTCTTTGGTTGTCTTTGGTTCGGTATGATCCTCGTCAGTCAGATCTTCAGGGTTCTCCTCCTCGTCTGTCTCAATATCTTCTTCAGCTTCACCGTCGAGGTTTGGATTAATCGTTGTTTTTCTTGTTTTGGGAGGTTTCGTAGTAGTAGTAGTGGAAGTAGTAGTAATTTTTTGTTTTAGAATGTCCTTTTCGAGTTTGCGCACTTTAGCCACGCACTCGTTAATTTTATTTTGAAGAGGTTTGGTTGCATCCTTACAGCTGTTTTCATTTTGTACAGTTTCAACCTTTTCCGTTCCAGAATCTACACTGGGACAACTCGGATTTCCTTGAGATAAATTTTCTATTTTCAAATTTAATGACGCTATTAAATCGTCCTTGAATACATTTTCAGCCAGTTTCCATTGAAGATCCGTTAATTGATCTTGAAGCTTGCTGATCAGTGCTAGATCTTGTTGTATCTTCGTTTCTAAATACTATAAGTATTGATCAGTAGTATTATTAATAACAACTGTCAAAGGAAACTCGCTAATTACCGCACACTGGCCGCTGACGGCAACCAGAAAGGATCCAATTAAAGCCGCTGTTAAAGCCCAATGCATTTTGCAATAAGCTGTTCAATCACAAATCACAAACTGAACTGAAGTTAGAAATCGACTTTATTAATATATTTTTATAATAGAGTTCTAAGGTCTATTATCTACTATCGGATTCGATATAGATACACCTGCTAGTGTAAGATGTTGTTGCGTAATCTAAACTCTTTTAGTTTAATATGACAATTTTGTAATACCCTATTTATTCATTTTTACATATTTTAAGGGCGAATGAGCGTTTTTGCAGATTTAAGGGCCTATTGTGATCTCCAGTGCATGGCTTTCCTCATTGTACATTTCTGATTTGATGAATTTCCCATTAAGATTACTGAAATTATGAGAATAGTTAATATACGAACAACAATCATCATTATCTTGGTCCAATGATGACAATTTAAAGTTCACTTCCTTTCTTAGATAGTCCCCTGCATATCCAGGCTTTTGAGTTCATACTTTTCCATTTCGTTACCAATAACAAATTCGGCACAAGGAGCGTAGAAAAACTACCATTAAATTTCCCCAATTGTTCATAGAGTTCATAAGGTTCATAATTAGTAATACGATTAAACTTCTCTAATCCGATAATCTAATCACCATCCATGTTGCCAAATCCGTTTTAGTACTCATTCCAAGTTTTAACGAAATCAACATCTCCCTTAAATCTATGATGAATAACAATCCAACCAGGATCTGCAATCTCTCCATTGCATAGAACGGAAAATGGACTCATTCCAGGAAATTGAATTTTATGTATATCCTTGTCATAGCCGAAATAACAACATCTGGTTACAATCCCTTGAATATAATCAAGCGTTGAGTTTCATCTGCCACGATCTTTCGATGTATCCGTAGTAAGATTCAAACACTTCTAAAGTTAAACTATTTATATTATATTATATCCCTTATGCTTGCTATGTCCTCTTGTGGTGGTGCTGTTATCCAGGAGATTAATACACAGAGATTGTTATAAGCGGATGATCTGGCTCATAGATGGCACTATAAATTCATCAACAAAAACCATTTAACAATTCAATATGCGAAAGGAAACGCATTATTGCATCGAAAAAACTACCAAAATGTAATTTTTACAATACATATATCTACGTAACGGTAATATGGCGCCGCTGAATCGTTCGGCACTGAGTGGTCAAAACTTCGGCATGTCCACAGTAGAGGTCTGCATGAATGCACTCAAAATTACAAATGAAGCGTTCACACTCAAAATGAACGAGTGAGTTTTAATTCGAACTCAAAAATATTTGGCTGTATGAAGAGCTCGTGTGGGACTCAGTAGACTAACATTCAAACGTAGAGGCCTGAATGTGAATGACAGAGAAGTTGAATTTGGTTTGAGTTCATTCGAATTAACCAGAAACATTTTATTTTGAAAAACGCTCTGCAATAATATGATGAACTATGAGCACTTCGTTAAAAGGAAAAAAATCCATTTATTTCTCAGAAATTAAAATAACTATAAAATATGTATTAACATACATATCCCTTTTTGAATGTAGAAACATTATTTTTTAACGTTGTCTAGTTTGGTGGAAATCACACTTTTTCACTTACAAAATTTCGTGCGTCTGAAAATACTTTTTCGCGGTTTGCTGGTATAGAAAGTATTTTGCAACTTGTTTTGTCTAAAAGCGGAAAAAAACGTTATGCATGTGCCACCACGTCATGCTTTTTATTGGCTTGATCTTGTGCGTTAATTTTTCCATCCATTTTTGCCATAAGTCGTAAAAAAAGCTAAACTGAAATAATACATTCGAGTGATTCAAATTTGTTTGACAATGCCAATGTCACCTATCGTTTTTACACCTTCGTTCATTCGAACTCATCTCATATGAATGCCGAACGTTTGGAACAAAACTTCACTCAAATACATATAAACTCAATCAAAGTATGCTTTGCATTCAACTCATTCAGAACCATTCAATTGCATTCAATAGGACTCACAATTTGAGTACATCCATGCAGACCTCTAGTCCACAGTGCAGACAAAATATCTATTGCCTACTTTCAGGCTCTTATGAAAATCTAAAAATTCAAGATTTACAATAAGCGACTACTACAAGCGATTATTCCGTAAGTACTAAACTATAGAAATGCATAACGATTTGAATATATTCTAGCATGACAGTTTAAAGACAATGGTGTAATTGAATCGCTTAATAATATTGTATTTGGCAGATTTTGACGAATCATTTCTTTTTTTTTAATTTAATGTTCATTGTTAATATATTGGGATCCTTAAAACGAAGACAATTTTTATTAAGTTTCAGTTACGTTCTTAAAAAAACTAAAATCTAACCATTTGTCTGACATAAACGAAAAAATATCTTTCAGAACTTGAAAAACCGACCTCGTAAATGATTTTGTTTTTAAGTTCACGCATAGCTTGTATTTCATTCTTGCTTGCAAATCAAAGGTTTCACAGCCCACTACGTTCTTTACGTAAGCTCTAACGCAATTCAGAGCGAGCGTCCTTTGCCAAGGACAATGTCAAGCACAATGTCAGACTAAAACATTCTTACCAGCATCCCATGAGCAGACAAACAGACATACAAAAATTTGTATGTATATGTACTTACACTCACACCTATACACACACATCCTGTGCGCTGAGATGACGAAATTCACGCGACTCAAATTCCAACACCATCCCACCACGTTTGACGTCAGAGCTGTGTTTTTTTTAAACCTCAGCGTTTATTCGATTAGTTAGAGCCGTGCATTAAAATTAAATTGTAACAACAATAACAACAGTTAGCAAAAGCAGTGTAAATTTCCCACTTTGACGCAGCATCTCTGTCGCCGTCTCTCTGTCTGCGTCGTTGCGTCGCACAGTGTCTCATGGTGTTGTAATAAATGTATAAAAATTACTGAATCATTAAAAGAAAAATTATGCAACGCATTTTGTAAATATAAAACATAAAAATTACTTAATCATTAAAATAAATTTATACAACGCATTTTTAGATTTATAAAATAAAATTGTTATTATTCTTCTTAATTTTCTTTTTTTACTAACATATTTAAAATATTCAAAATTCAAGTTATTGCAATTATGTATATTAATTATAAAAATAAATAAGTATCCCATTTTCAAGCAGAATTCCAGCCAAGCACAGTGGGTCGCATATCAATTAAAACAATAATTTTATTTTAAGTGTATATAATGAAATATTATTCTATTTATTTAACAATTAATATCAATAAACTTCCTAAAGGGCAGTTTTTTCATTGTACTTTTCATGGTACTTCGACCACTGTGCGCTGTCGGCTCTGCGTGAAATTCTGTCGAGCTACTTACCCAACAACGGAGGCCCGTCATATCAACGATATCAGTTGCTTTAGCGAATTCGTCGCGCGCGGTTAAGAGCGACGAACTAAAAAGATTTCGTTTTTCACATGTCCATGTCCATAATTTAAATGTACTTGTGCTCTCTCGAGAAAACCAAATGTTTCTGTAAAAAGTGAACCGAACTGTAATTTCGTCTGCGCCTCTGTTGGTTCCGTATATTTTAATATAATTACGCGCGCTTTCTTTTACGCTTACATCGAAAGCACAACCACAACTTCCTCCCTATCCCACCAGAAAGGACAATTCAAGTTCAAAGTGAGTGCTGGAAGCTGCTGATACCGAAAAATCTTCGAAAGCTAAAAGAAAACACACAAAACACGTGATTGTTGTTATTGGAGTCACTGGGTAAGTTTTTGCCGGTCTTTGTACAGTTTTACAAGCATGGCTGAAATTATAACGGACATCGTTGAGGCATCTGTTTTCTGTTTGTGCAAAAGAAAGAGATAATAATAAGAATGATAGGTGCAAAATGGAAATAGCAAAAGTGCGTTGACAAATTTAGTTGGGAGCATGATTAGAGGTTTGAAATAAAATCTCTGAAAACTAGATACTTCTCGTACAATATTACAAAAAAAAAAGCAAACAATTATTAAAGTTAATGGGAATACCATTTAAAAGTATAAATTCTATTAAAAAATTCAAGAATCATTTAAATACTCAATAAATAATAATGAATATTATTAGAAAGATTATATATTTTTAATAAAATAATTACATACCGCAAAAGATATTCATTAGTTTATTTCAACTGTTATGAATCATATAAAAATATATCAGTCAATCTAAATAAATATATAAAATTAAAATAGTAAATAGCATTAATAATTTATTGTTTGAATTGTGACCACGAATTAAAATGAATGGTTTAGCAAATCAATATAACTTCTTATTACAATCTTACTTTATATTAACTTCAGTATAAATATAAAATTAAATTTAATTAGGTATTGTTTCTCAATTTAGTATGAGTAGTTCCTAATCATGTACTCTAGAACTGTGCAGTACTAAATGGTGGCGTGTTACATTAATGTTCCAAGTTTAAAATATTGCTGATTTCAGCTTTAAATTCGCCAGTTGTCAACATTATGCAAATCAAATTGATTCATACCTGCAATAAGCATAAAATACGTAAACAAATGTGTCCCCGAGAGTTCCCTAATAGTATGGATTAGTAATGGATTCCCCAAACTGATACTCGTATTCTTTTGGTAGACACTTAAAGTGAAACATTTCCCATTCAAACCAAAAAAATTCCCCTGTTTAGAGCTAATTGTAATTAAGTAGATACATATATAGTTATATAAAAGTATGCCTGACACATGATGCAAACTTTAGTTCATTTTATTGTATTTAAATCTATAATACTTGACTTGTTGATATTGTAAAAGAATCACGTACTTAAGGTTTTTGTGTGCATGGCACAGTATTTAGTGGTTTGGATTTCATTCTGATACTGACTGATAAGGTTTATAAATTTTATTAGTGCTATAATAAAGATTAAATAGTTTCCAAAAAAAAAGTATATAATTTGCCGATAGACATTTAATCGCATTGCATATAAGTTATGTATGGCAAGGTCTGAAATTAAAACAAACCGACAGAATCATTAACTATACAACATATTCATAGACCAAGATTCAATTCTATAGAACTACGCAATTGAAACAAGTTGAAATTCCCTTAACGAAGGTTCTTAGCTAGAAGATACTCTATTTAAATAAATAAAATATGGTGAAGCTGTTGAAGAACTCAGAGTAGAGGAGAATACAGGTAAAACTGGGAAATAGCACAAATGCTAATTAACGCCGCAATATACTTAAATCAATAATTACGATTTACGATGCGCCTACTATAAGGTAATTTTTCATATGGGAAATATGATAAATTTTCTTATAATGTTACCTGGAATTTTCATACGTTGTGTGATAATTAGCATTTGTGAAAACTGACAAATTGCGGGAATTATTATCGCGGGAAAATATCGGAAAACCTGTAACAGCAAATATTCACATCCTAACATCACGTGTGCACTATGCAAATGACAGGTGGGTGTCGTTGCTTGAGGCGTCAGGGGGCGTGGCAGTGGCAGTTCAATTGCAATCAGATGACGTCAGGGCATTGTGTCTTTTCCCGTACAAATTGTAAACAAGTTGCACCAGCTACAGTTACAGTTAGCCATGTTGACTCACTTTTAGCCTGGCTAATTGACAAATACTGATTGCATTTCAGTCAATGGAGGCAAGGCAAGGCGGAAATTTAAATTAAAATATATAAACGGAAATTATTTAGGGGAAATTAAATCTCAAAATTCTGTTGATTAGCGAAAACTCAAGTTCAAAAATGTTTGAATACTATGCTGAAAATATACACATTTAAAAAGACGCAAAAGAAATGGTCAAAAAATATTTCTGTGACGTCCACATGAAAAATTAGCTGGCGTATGTATTTATATTGTCGACAACGCCCACCACAATGCGTATGGAAAATATTTTGAATTAAAATAAATTATATACTATAAGTATGCAAAAATTCTAGACAAAATAACCCAACAGCTGAATGAATGCGTAGAAGAGAGCGAGACTATCTTTGGAGCTTGCATAATATTGTTAATTCGAAAGCATCACTAATTTACTAAATATTATTGATATGGTTTTTGCACTCACTTATTTCAAGAATTTTGTTTATTTGTTTAATTTTGCATTTTAAATGCTACTGTGAATGTAAACAAAGTCTTAACGAAACCCAAAGCGAATCGTCTGATATAATTATTGAATTGAAACTGTGCAAAAGTCACGCGTCAACGTCGTATTTCTTTGTTATCTACATATCTCTTTGCTCTTATAGAGCTTGAACTGTTAAGCATATCTTTTAAAGCTAGCAAAAACATCGAAATCTTTCAGTTTGTTCTTATAGCAACTATCCAAATATTTTTTGTATTTATTTATTAAACTAAAGTAATGAAAAGAACGTTTTTTATTTTTCAATTTCTACCAGAAATATTTCCAAAGTTCCCTGTGCCAAATTTAAAACAGAGAAAAATACGTATATTTTATATAAATTAACAGATATATCTTTTAGCTCATTCTTACTATTTCTTAGCACTACTCGAAATTATTAATATGTGCTAATTGAATGCCAGAAGTATTAATGTTTGTTAAATAAACATAAGATATATTTGTCGCACTCAATTTATACAGCTACAGATACAGTTTTTGTTATTATAGTTTTACTAGTATTAACTATCTGTATTTAATTACATTTAAGCAGGAAATCGAAAGTTTTACTTGATATTCTACATCTTTGAAAGGTTAATCGTCAGTCAAATGTCAATAACTTGTCAAGCATTTGTTTGCATTTGATAATAGCAACGGATAAATATAATTATATAAACTTCAATGCGATATTTGAAACAAAAGATGTTTATTAATATCATACTTAAACCTAAAATAATTGGTACTTTCCTTTCTTTTGTTTTGCAATGAAACAAAGCAACAAAAAAATACTCACAAAAAAAATCAACCATAAGCCAATGGAGACATATAGTATAGGATATTCATTAAGGTTTATTTTTACAACTGTTGCTGTTTTGGGGAAGTTAATTTTCAGTTTATGAACTTATAACGGATCGACCGATAACATCTGAGGCTAAACCTGTTTTTCGTTTCATTTTGTATACTTTTGTTGAGAATAATTTATTGAAAGTACTTTTTCAATTTCTTAATTTAAATTTGTGGCTTAATTAATGATAGTCGAATTGCTTTAAATACAATTCCTAACCGGAAGTAAATGTTGAATTACAAAAAATAAGCCTGTTTATAATGAAAATATATTTTCGATTCTCAACTAAGCTCGAGCTTATCACTTGCTGAAACTGATTTCTAAAGATTGGGAAACACCAATTAAAATCTTAATTTACTTACGTAAAAAACCGAGTACATTCAGCAAAAACTTTGTCAGTAACTTGCTTTCAAAACACGCAATAAGTCAGCATTATTATTGTAGCAGTTGTGAGTAAAAACAATTATTACTATCTATAAAGCCGTGTCAACAAATGCGACCGCGTAATAATCATCAAACTTGAATAGAATTATAAAAAAAATTGGAAAAACACAAAATATTACCTAACTAAGCTAGTTTTAAAAGGGCTTCAAACCGGAAACGTGTCGAAATTTATGATTTTCTCCTGACATGTGACTGAAGTATTGATAAATTTGGACATTTCATTTATTTAAGTATCTCTTGTAGATAAGATGGTTCAACAACTGGTTAACAACCGTTTATTGGAACATATTTATTGATTACTCAGATAAGAATCGCGCTATAAATACATATAAATGTGGCATCAATAACATGACAAGTGGCATAAAGGTTTTCGTTCGATAAAAGTAGAATGAAATGTCATATTTAAAAAGATATATTTAAATAGTAACTGTTTGATTACAAATGAGGATCAAGCTGATAAAGGAAAAACTGTCACATAATGAGACTATGTTATTATAGGTACTCGTATAACCCTCAGCTATAATGGGAAGACCCTTGTTCTGACTGCATATCAAGGGAAAACCAATAAAACACATGTGTCTACATCTAGTATAAGGTTTAATTAGTTACTTGGAAAAGACTGATTTCTTATCAACAGCAGCAGCAGCAGCAGCAGCTACTGTTCGGTGTTATCACAATGCACTTGGGTGTACTTTGTTCACAGATCTCGATCGGTAGACTTTACAACATTTTCCGAGCAATAGGGGCCCAGCATTTGTAACGAGCAAAAGGAAAGCGGCAAATAAAAATCACCCAAGTACTTGATTTAATTGAGATTCCAGCCGACGGGCCTCTGGTCCCGGAATTGATAACCCGCCGTGATCTTTTGTTGTCGCCCGGCGTCTGTTGTCGTTGTCGTTATTGTCAACGTTGTCGTCCAATGTCAAGCGATCGCTGTGAAAGTCGCCCACTCACCTCCTGAGATAGACTTACGGCTTGGTCTGATAATCGCAATGTTGCAAATTGATAGACGCTTTGGGGCTCGTCCTTATCGCGAGGATTAAATTCAACACACAATAACTAACGTATACAATGAACTTATTTATTTATTTATTAAGAGAATATTCCATAAGTCTGAGAGTCAATACAAAAATTATAAAATACCAGAGATATTTTCTCAGCTGTTATAGGCATGGTTGACTGTACTTTAAAAAGCTATTTTAGCACTCTACTTGAGATTAAATTTAAAAAAAATAATAATAATAATTGGTTTGATGTCATTGTGTGTCTAATCGCAAGTCTATAACCCCAGAGACAAAGTCTTTGAACTTGATTGCCCTAGGGAGTTACTTAAGAAATACAAAGTGCTAAATAACTCTCATGGTTGACTGCCTGATGACATAAAAAGGTATATATAGGTTCGGTTCAAGAGCGTAACCCTGATGCCGATCCATAAAAGTATCATAACCACAAGTCCATTTAATTACAATATAAAACCCTGATAACTTAAATATAACCGTTACTAGTTAAAGAAAGACTAAACAAAGCTGTACTTAAAATAAGTAATTTGTTTATATTTATAAGTTTCTGTGCTATATTTAGCAACTTTAATAATTGCATTTGCCTTCTGGTAAATTTGACTGCTACGAATTGTCGACTGCAACAGGTAGATATTAGACAAGTGTGATATCATTGGTATCTGTTGTTGTTATTGTGGATTTTCTTATCTCAGCTCAAGTGTCATAAAGATTTCTATTAATACAACAAACTTGCGCTCAATTGACACTAATAAACTCTGTTAAATTTTAGAGGTAAACGCTCTACAATTGTTACTTTATACTAGGCATTCTATTCACATCTTTAATTTTTTTTTTTTAATTTAATCAGGAAATTACTTGTTAACGGACGCGTGGGGCAACTTTGTGTATATATATTTTACTAAATGAAATAATGCAATGTTTTTTATTGCCGGCTGTCAATCAAAAATAGAACGAGCACTTTTAGTATTCAGTCAATAAATAACCGAAAACAAACGCACTATGTCTGAATAATATCGAATAGATTAGATGGGCTTATAAAGCGATTTAGGGTATAACATCCATATGACATAATATGATAAGCCATAGAATATAAGCGATATATCATGCAATGCTCGGTGCAATAATATATGGCCAATAATTCTATATAAACACACAGATATGTACACAGTATTGTATATTTCAATTGTATTATGAAGAATCGATAAGAATAACACTGTGTTTAGGTTATGCTGATAAGCATAGTCAAGATTATAGTCTTCATTATTGAATTCTCAAGTGCTTAAAGTTTTTGAGCATTTGGATTTTGGATTTGTTTAGGACACTTGATGCCTATAAATTATAATATTTATGGCATGTCTACGGCAAAGACGCCTAAATAATTATAGATTGCTGTCGATATTCTCTGAAATATACAATTTTCAATATTATATATGTATGAAAAGAGCAACAGTTATATAGCTACAATTTTTTGCACCTGTTTATAGGTAAATAAAACTCAAAACATATGTTTATTTTTTAATTTAAGCGACTTAACAAAAAAGCGCTTTAAAAAATGTTTTCACAATCACGTTTTATGAACAATGCTTATCTGTTACAGTTTAACAGGCTACAGTTTGAGCTGCAGTGCACAAGTTGTTGTTGAGTATGGCTCTAAAACTTTGCAAAAGCTTGTTTTAGGAGCTTTTTGAGCAGCGAGTGCTTTTGGCCGTTACAAATTGAATGCACTACAGACATGAAAATGTTAAATAAATAAATTATCTTAAATTAAATTAAAAACGATAAATACACTTAATTTAAATGAAATTATAAAAAAATTAATTTTTTTAATTGCAGAAACTTTCTCTGGAGTCAAACAAACGAGATTTGGATTATTACTTAATTTAAAGGTAAATATTCTTTTTGTTCTATAAATGTGCTTTATTTTTAAATAAATTTAATTTAATTTTGAAAATTAAGAAAGTATCAATGAGTACAGACAACTATTCGTATCCGTACTCTATAGTATTTTTAAATAAAATTAAGGCCATCAACAGCTTTAGGCAGCCGCATTTATTTCATTTTCATGCTGAAGGACACATCAGCCGATGTTGCACGTAGATACATTGACCTTCAGCCTGGCGAGGGCGGTTTATTGATTTTTAACTTAAGCCTAAAACCGAAAAAAATGAATGAAATTTATCGGATAAATGGACGCGTGTTTCATAGCAAGTTCAAATGTAGGTCAAACTAAATAACTAAAATTGTGAGAAATCAGCAGAAATCTCGTAGTTGCACTTGAACCGGCAGAAAATCGCGTGATTTGTGTGGGGCAACAGCAACTAAATAGGCGGCACTGAAAATTTAGCTCAAATTTTGAAATACTTATATGTAAATGCATACACATGCATATATGGTATATATGTGTGTATGTGTTGAGGGGCACGTTCGCTGCTGTTTGCCGATTGGCCAGGCGTTTTGGGGCTTGGCTGTTGTGACGTCACACGCACAGCTAGCCGAAATACATGAAAATATGTTAATGTATCTGTGAGATACATTTCGCATGACGTCGCAACGTTGGCATTGACGTAGTTTTCAGAGTGCGGACCGTTTGCACCGTTCGCTTACACATTCAAATTTGAGTCTCTTTCAACCTAATGAGCTTTTTACGTAACCAGAGTCTAGAGTTTCGCCTTTGACTGTTCGTCTGTGCTCCGTAATTAGTATACATACACAACAGTACAACATTGCGTGCTCTGGTCATGACCCATAGGTACATACCAGCAGATACAGATACAGATACAGAAACAAACACAGATACACATATATTCTGGATACTTGCTATGCGAGCGTGGAATGCCAGCATGCTTTTAGGCGCTCTGTGCGCCTGGCCCAAGCTTGGAGCGTGCCAAATGTTTGGTTGTATTTCAGTCTCAGCTTGCCACGCAACTTGGCTATGTTCTCGCCAGATGTAGATACAAGATACAGGGGGCACTCACTTTTACTGCGCATGCATTAAATACGACATTTAAAATAAGGTTTTTAAAGCGAACAAATTTAACAACAATATTAAAGTTTGTACAGTGGAACTCAGCTATAACAAATTTTATAAAGCTATAATTTTTAAAGAAAAGTTTAGCTCACAAAATACTTTAATTTTTGTAAAAAAAAAAATATGTATAGGGAAAATAAGTTTTTACATAAATATTTTTTTATTTTTTATAATAAGTAGATATTTATAATTATTTTAATCGAGGAATTTAAAATTCTAGTTTAAATTGCTTACAAGTTTTTCAAAATAATGGATCTACTGATTTATATAAACAAGTCTATAGAGTTCACTATGAACCGAAACAAAACGATTATCTGCATATCTATTGGTTAACACACTTTATTTTGGTACAAATGAAAGTGTTTTTTTTTATAGTTTTTTGTTGTTTGTCTCCTATTTATGTGATATGCGTGTATAATGAGCTCATTACCTAACCGACAGTTTACGTTTATAGCCTTTTCATGTTTATTCATTTGCCTATTATACCCTGTAACATTTGAAAGCGGGTAGACTGGTTGTGGGAAATTAATGTATTCTTAAAATGATTTTTTAATTCTGATGGGAAAAAGAGAAAAATTCAGATATATTTTTGATAATATTTACAGGATATCTAATAGTCGCTGTAGAATATTCATCTAAAGGTTGACTACAAATTAAACAACTCACATTCAGCTATAGAAATGTGCTCACATGCACTCATTGATTCAATACCGCATTTTCATCATAAAGTATCTTTTTTATGTTAGGTTTTCTCGTAGTGCATCAGGAAGACAAACGTGATCCATTGAGCACATGCAACGGTGCACAAAGAGACTGAAAGATATTGCTTTAAGACTGACAGAATAAATGCCTTTATCGAAGAGTACATAAAAGAAAATTCTTATTCTCATTCTCATTCTCAAACTGAAACTCGTATACATTTTCGTATCGTTTGCAAACAATGTAAATAGCTGGAGATGTGTGTACACGAATGTATGTGTTTGTGCATGGAAATGCATGTGCGAGTATATTTACACTGTCTATAGATACGTATACATATGGATATATCTTTCTATATCTATCCACAAGTGAAATGAATTATAGATAATTTTAAATTTCTTCTTTCTTGAGATGAAAATTGTAAGCGAATTTAAAGAATCTGGAACAACCATCAGCGACCAAATTTAATGAGTAAATAAGTCAGTAAATACAGTAATTAGCACATGTAATCGAACAAAGGATTTCACTGAATATAAATAAAATAGTTTATTAACCCTACAATGCTCTTTGTGACGTTTTTAAGCTGTGCACATGACATTGATGGGGCATATACGACTGTAAATTATGGCAAATGAAAGTCTTAATACCCATACGCTTAAGTTTACTAAATGAATTCAATTTTAAAATATTTTAAATGAATGTATGTAAGGCAAGCTAATACTAAAAATTTCCTGCTGCAGAAATTAATGATTTCAATAACTTTGCCTAAAGTTATTCAAGTTTCTCAATTGAAGATAATTTTAATAATTGATTTATGTAACCTACATTGATTCCAGTTTATATTTACTTGCCACTTTGTAGTGTCTTTCTTTTTCTTTACCTTTTTGCATGCATTTACATACATTGTAAACCAATTGAGGTCACTTGGATGTGAACAGAAGTGAGGATCGTTAGCCTTACTTACTTATAAAGAAGTCGTAGCTTCCCTTGAAACTTGAAGAGAATGCAAACTGCACGCTGCACTACTCACTTGTTGTTGTTGTTGTTGTTCTTGTTGATGCAAAAATAAGAAAGCACTTTCAAGCAGAACAAAATAAAAAGGGGAATGGAGCGAAAGAAAAAAACAAAAACAAATCAAAGGCGCTTACAATTTCCAGTTTCTGTTGCCGCTGTGGCAAGTCAATAGCCTCGGAGCAGCGTCAGTGGCCACCCTACCTCAGAGAGAGAGAGAGAGACCAGTTCAGACAGACAGACACAGAGAGAGAGAGGGAGAGCGTCCGCCTGAGAGAGGAAAACAGATTCGATATCCAGTGCGGAGCCCGGCGTTGCTGGTTTTATGATTTGGCGCGTCATTTGCTAGCCAACAGTCGCTGCGTGCGGTTAAAAAAGATACTCAGATACTTTTAACATTTGAGATACATTCGCTGTACAAATTTCGTGTGTGTGTGTGTTGCGTTGCGTATAAGCTGCGTGTGGGTCTTGGCCAACCAAATGCAGTTAATGGACAGCAACATGTTTGCCACACACTGCGCATGCGCCTAAAAGTATACACGACCTATGTGCTACGTGGGTGGGCAACGCATTTAAAGGACAAACGTCTGTCGGGCACGGTTAAAGGACATTCAAACTCCTCGCCTATTATTCAACAATTTTGACATTGCTAATGAAAAAAAACTATTTCATCATTTAAATATAAATAACTAAAACAAAAGCCACGCGTTGAATACTAAAACATATCCGCAAGTGACATAATACACATCAAAAGAAATAAATTTCAAATAACACAGAGTGTTAAATTTGTTTAAATAATTAGTGTGTATCCAAGTTAAACAAATACATATCCGGCAATATGTCAACGGCATCCTATAGCAATTCCAGCGGCGATGAGCCCAATAAAAAGCCCGATGCCCAGAATGAGGAGAGCTCCCACCTGCTGGAGGCCACCGAGAATGGTGCCAAATATGGTTCCCGGCAAGCGGTAAAAATAGTCAAAGCTAATGCCAATGAAAGTGCCAATGCCAGTCTCCAAGTAAAGATCCAAATTATATACAAATATTTGCTAACTGGTGCTGGTACTAAAACCCCAAAAACTAACTTAAGTTACTTTTATCACAATATGTATGGCTATCTATGAGTTTGTCTATGTTTGACCTTGACAAAGAAAACGTAAAAAAAAAAGGAGTTTACCTTATGCACACAATTAGCGCTTTGTGAAGTGAACCTCAGATCATTTGCCTTACCGGAAATACAAATCTTTATTATTTACTCAGTAGCTTATCTCAGCGAGTAAACTAACAAAGAGTTCAAAGTGATAATATTGAAATTGGTACGGATTTTCAACAGCCAAAATGTTAAACTTTAATGTTGAGGAGAATAAAGAATTGGCAGAAAGTAGTTTCTTATAGTATGACACAGAACTCTTACAAAACATTTAACTATTTTAGTACACTTTTTTACTACTAAGTTAATGTATTTATTTTTGGATTTTTAAAATTTTATTTTTGTTATCAAAGTCTTTTGAGATGTATCTAAAAAAATCATCTAAACTGTTGTATTTTTTTCCGTTTCTATCCCTTATAAATTATTACATACAAGGCATTTCATATGTACATGCACATACATATAAAGTTCATGCATTCGAAAACGCACCCAAACAAAATCCACTTTACGGATATGATTCAAAATTAATCAAAACAAAACAAAAAATTTGAACTGTCACTTCTCTAAAATCATTGCGCGGAACGAGTTTAAATAAATTAAATTTTTCGGTTTTTTTTGTTATACTATTATTACAAAAATACCAATCCGAATATTATTATTTTCTTTGTTAATGAGTCATATGTTTGTGATCTGTACGCCCCTCATTTGGGCTAGCTCTTACGATAAGGCCTCTTATCGGTTGTGGGGTTTCAGCAGAATCGCTTTTGGAAATAGTTTTTTTTATTATTATTGAATGATTTTGTTTGTCATGTCTTTGCTTGCGTCTTGCGACCTTGTCTAACATAAAAAACTAAACAAAAATAGAAAGTTTTTTGGTATACTTGGGCCCCAAAACAATTAACTGATAAGCCCAAAAGATAGATATGAAAAGAAAATGCTGACATATTTACAAACCAAATATCATTAACAAATTGACGCTTACGATATTGGTGCCGTTATAAACGTTTCGTACAGTTTCCTATTGACTTATCAAAATTTTGACAAGAAATATCAGTTGATCTTATATAATAAAAAGGATGAGTTATTTAAAAAATTCCATTGATTGAATACAAAATTAACCGAAAGCATTCGCGACACTCTGTAGACTCATTAGTTAAGCTATCTAAGTATAGAACAAACTTGGGTATACATAAAGATTTACTAGCAAAACATAAATAATTAATACATATATACATATATTTCAACACGACTAAAAATAGATTATTGTATTTTTTTAAGAATTTCCCAATGCATTGCGGGTATTTTTCTGTCTTAGCATAGCAGGAAATTTGAATGCGTAGAAAAAGACACCCTGTTTAACCCGTTCTAAATGCGTAAATACAATATTTGCATTTCGAAAATATCCAGAAAATACGCGAGGAACTTATATCCAACTATATATAAACTTGTTATGCATTTGATATACAATTTTATGTTCATTAAATTATTCAGGTATTTTTAAATGACAGTAGCTGGGAATTTAAGTGCTTATTTAAGTAAAGTTCTCTTGAAAACCGGAAAAAGTTTGTCTCTTGGAATTAAAGTGCACTTAAAGCTATGTTGATTTGGCCTTAAATGACATTGAAATGAACTTGCGTCTAGGACTAACAATGGCAATGACATTCGGCCATTACTGTGACCCGGCTCAGAAAACTTAGGCGTAGTAGCGTTGGCGGCCAACAAGTTATTGGGCCGGTTAACGTTAATCTAAATATAGTTGAGAGCACTCTGACACCAGTCGCAATTGACCACATATGCCAACAGCATGGCAGAATATCGATTTCAGGCGAAGACTTAGTTACAGCCAAGCTGGAGGTGTGTCCCCGGCCACGTTAACAGCAACAGTAACAACTGCAGCGGGCGTGGGCGCGTCTCTTTGCGGTTGCCATTCTCGGCCAGCATTTGCCATATGCGGAAATGGATATTGCGTTTTACCCAGACGTGGGCTTTGATTGGATATAAATATGTAGTAAATTTATGGGATTGGAGCTGTGATTTAACCACATACTCACAGTGGGCGGCCAGAGAGATTAAGTAAATGACTTTGGGAAAAGACAGCAGGAGAGAAAAAAGAGTGCAACCAGATACTTAACGATATAAATGCATTTGCTGTGTGCGGAAAATATGAAATGGGATATGGCAAATGGAAGGAAAATGGAGAGATTTAAGGGCTATACTTGTAGTAATAAGTAAATTATATATTGTTTCCCTACAAAGTTCACTTACTTCGTAATCTTTAACATGTTTATCCTAAATTATTATCGGTATTTTTACTATAAATACTAAATATTTACACAATCTTATTCAGATGCCTAATCGATTATAAAATTACTTAGATTTAGCTTTTGGAAAAGCATTCATTGACTAAAAGTCCATTGAAATCAGAGATATGATCGTTTAATTTGTAGAATTATGGCCATTCCAGGTAACTCAAATACTATAAAGGTATTCTCGGCATTTTGATTAAGCACGCGATAACATATGTACCTATCATTGATAGATAATTTATGAACAAGAACTGTGCCATGGCTAAGTCCGTAAATGTTTAATTGGCGTCGCTTCGGTGCCCAAAAGCTCCCTATATCGTATATAATAACAATGAAAAATTTAATAAGTTTGAATTAACATATATATTATTTTGAGGGGCCCTCTACTTTTTGATAATTTAATTTAGTTTAGTTCAGTTAGTTTATCAACAAAAGCAACTGGCAAATGTTGTCTTTAATTAAATTATTTCGTGTTTCTCTTACGATATTCAAAGTGACACTGTTAATGTTAAGGTAGTAATTACAGACTGTTAATAGACTATACACAGTCCTGTAAATAGTTTTGAAGTCTGTTAACAATCCTGTAACAGTCTGTTAACAGTCCTGTGAATATTTCGGAATTAAGTTCACAGAGTTATTTCTATAATTTAATACACCACTTACGTTTAATCATACAACAGTTCAATATCAATGGATTATTTAGAGTGCACGTTGATAAAGTATGATTAGACTATCTTAAATACATACAATATAAATATATTTCTCAATTGTTTGGTTGAAACTAATCTTAAACATTCCATTGCCCCATATTTTTGGCACTTTTTGGGGTCTTATAAAGGTTATCAGCATAGTTATTGCCTAATAGCGACAAATTTACTCGCACATCATTTATTTCGAACTGTTGCACTCGGCCAAACAAGGAAATTACTACTTGTTGGTTATCAGAGCTGTCAGAATATTCTTAAAGCCCATTAAATGTTTGCAAACGCTTTCCTTTCAACTATTTTTTATCAATAAGTCAGGGACTTAAATAACACGAGTCTGTCCTTTTGATTGAAATGCGAATTTAAAGCTTGACAGCTGTGGGTATATGGAAAATTTTGTCTCAAACTAGGAAAGGGAAAAGTTTCATATCGCTATAGAGCTTCTAATCGCCGGGTGAGAGGCATTATCACGGCTTATTGCCGTGGCGATTCGATTGATTTGATAATACGCATTGTGGACAACAGTCCAATTTAGTTCGTACAAAGATTCACATGACAAATACCGAGTAGTTGAAGAGTTGAAGTTGCAATTGGTTAACGCGTCTTTCGTTCTCGTTCACAGGATCAGGAGAATCTACTTGGCAACATGGTGCACACGTCGACGGAGAATAAGTCGAGGACCTTGCCACAATATGTTGCCGCCTTGGCAGCAGCTGGCGGCGCCTTCGCTGCTGGTACATTGCTCGGCTGGACCTCGCCGGCCGAGACGCCAATCGTCGATGGCAACGCCAATTACGATTTCGATGTCAGCACGGAGCAATTCTCTTGGGTCGGCGCATTCATGACTCTGGGTGCCGCCTGTGTGTGCATACCAATTGGATTCCTCATCAATCAGATTGGACGCAAATGGACAATGCTGCTGTTGGTGCTGCCCTTCATCGTCGGCTGGGCAATGCTGATTTGGGCACAGAATGTGATCATGATGTATGTGGCACGTTTCATTCTGGGTATCGCTGGCGGCGCCTTCTGCGTGACAGCTCCCATGTATACGGGCGAGATTGCCCAGAAGGATATTCGCGGCACCCTTGGCAGCTTCTTCCAGCTGATGATCACCATTGGTATCCTGTTTGTTTATGGTCTTGGTGCCGGTCTCAATGTCTTCTGGATTAGCATCGTTTGCGGCATTATTCCAATTGTCTTCGGTGTCATTTTCTTCTTTATGCCGGAATCACCCACCTATTTGGTAAGTACTAGTAATATAGTTTTAATACACTTTTTAAAGATTGCTTTATTTTACAAATAATCTTGAAATTTAAGTGAATTTATATATTAAATTTGAATATCTGTTAATTAAATTTCGTGTTTTAACATTGAAATTTTTAAAAATTGTAAAATTTAGAACACTTTTTTAGCGAGACCAATATTTGTTTTGGTGTTAATCACTTTTTTAAATATAAATATTTTTTTTTTCTTCGGATTCAAATAAGATAATAATTTAAGTTTACATAGTGTAACTTTTTTTTTCTTCAGATTCATAGTGTAAATTTCTACATCCAAAAAATGCACATCTCTAATTTTTTTTGTTTTTTTCCGAATTCAAATAGGTTTCCAAGGGTCGCTCGGAGTCGGCTGTACAATCGATTCAATGGCTGCGTGGCAAGGAATACGATTATGCACCCGAATTGGAGGAGCTGCATCAGACCGATCGCGAGATTCGAGAACAGCAAGTTAATATCTGGTCAGCTCTTACCCGACCCGTTACCATCAAGGCAATGAGCATCAGTCTGGGCCTCATGTTCTTCCAGCAAGTGAGCGGTATTAACGCTGTCATCTTCTACTCCGAGGGCATCTTTGAAGTGAGTATTAAGGCTGGAGATGATGCAATTCACAGATAATAATTGATGTTTTTTTGTTTAACTTGCAGGCGGCTAAAACTGGAATTGACTCCGGTCTGTCGACCATTTTGATTGGAGTCATGCAAGTGGTGGCCACCTTAGCTTCCACAATTGTCGTGGATAAGCTGGGACGTCGTCTTCTCCTGCTCGCCTCTGGCATTGTCATGGCACTGTCAACAACCGCAATTGGTGTGTACTTCTTTTTGAAGGATCAGGACGAGAATAGCGTGGTGAATCTGGGCTGGCTGCCTGTGGCCAGTTTGTGTATATTCATCATCATGTTCTCCATTGGCTTTGGTCCGGTTCCATGGCTGATGATGGGCGAATTGTTTGCCACCGATATCAAAGGATTTGCCGGCTCGATTGCCGGCACAACCAACTGGGTGTTGGCCTTTATAATAACGAAAACGTTTAAGAATCTGACGGAGGGTTTGGGCAGTGGCCCCACCTTCTGGCTATTCTCTGGCCTGACCGTAGTCGGTGTCTTCTTTGTCTTCTTTGTCGTGCCCGAGACGAAGGGCAAGAGTCTGAACGAGATCCAGCAGGAGCTGGCGGGTAATCAGAATGCCTCCAGTTTGCAGCCGGCAAACAATGGTGCAAAGAAGTAAACAAAACCAGAGCTCTGTTAAATTACACTATTTTTACATTTTATGTTATGTTAAGTGCAGGTCAAGTTCCGTTTGCAAAAGAATTTAATCTATGTATGTATGCGTATGCACAGCAGGAAAGACAGAGAGGGAGAGTTTGCAAGAATGAAGACTGAAGGTCAAGTGCATAATAGACAAATATATATATATATTTATATATGTTAGGGCTCTGTTAAGTTATCGCCATTAAACAGTTAGTCAAGTAAAATAATTCACGCATTTTAACTTAACAAAAAAAAATACATATTCTTGGTTTTCCTATTTTTATCAAGTCATCAAAAGATATGAGATGATTGGAATATAACTATTTTTAAAAATTACTTGACTGACTGTATGTTTTTTTTCTGCTAACTTCACGCGGCCATAGAAAAGACAATAGATTGTAACAGTAAGTGCTATAAATATACACACATACTCAAATCTTTTCTTGGTATTTATAGCAATTTATTCGAAAACTTTGTGTGTATTTATTTGTATACTTCGATAACTGTCTGTTGTGTGTAATTCAAAACATTCAGAATTTTTTTATTAAGCATTTTTAGCCTGTTTAAGTTTAAGACACACATATTTATTTACTAAACGATTTTTATAATTTTGTAAGCAACACACAACACAATATATTAATTAACATATTCAATCGCGATCGCTGCTTACGAGTATCACAGATCAAAAGTTAAAGCGTTATATCACTGTTGCAATATCTGCATCCATTTTCAAAATATTGATGTAAATTCTATCTATAAAAATATATGTATACACGATGCAGATAAATATGTATGTATGTAGTGAGAAATATATGAAATATATGTATGTTGTAAATAAATTTCAAATGTCTTTTTTATTACCAGCAGCTTACAAAAAGGCAACATCATCATTAATCAGCTGACTCGTCTATTCCCTCCTCAAGTTTCTCTTTAGCCTTATTTTTCTTATCTTCCTCATCGATTTCCAACTTTTCCAGCGATACGACATCTTCGTCTACTTCTTTCAGCTCATGATATTCTATAGATTTCACTTCCAAGTCTTCTTCATCTTCAATAGCATTTGTGTAACGAGGACGCACTAAAGGAAGAGCTTTCAGAGATTCTTCCAGTCTCTCCATGCGATCCAGTAAATTCGACAAGCGCTTATGATACTCGTTCAAAGTAATCACATCGCCACTTAGAGGACCTGGTTGATTCGCATCCATAATTAAATACTTTGCAAGTGATATTGCTAAGAACAAATTTTGCAAAAATTGCGGCTTTTTAAATTTTGAATTATTCGGAATAGGTTGATCCCGAACTTCAATAACACTCAATAAATCTCCTAACATATCAGCATGCTGTATTTAACTAAGCTTATGCGATTAAAAACAATTTTCTTAAAATTGTTGTATCAATATATAAGACCATGAATATTGATATAACAATTTTTAGAAAATTTTTTCAATCGCATAAGCTTAGTTAAATACAGCATGCTGATATGTTTGGAGATTTATTGAGTGTTATTGAAGTTTGCTCATTTAAAATAAAAACAAGCGGGAAGGGCTATAGTAGAGCTTCCGACTTACGGATACCCGTTACTTATTTAAATAAATATAAAATAGTTTTTATTGCATGCTTTTAGGCACTTACATTGCTTGAAACTTAAATCAGCCATTACCACCTTTCTATTTGTCCGATCTTGTTGCGTTTAAGTAGGATGATAACTTTAATCAATAGATAACGTTATTTCGCGGTTTGCGGAGACGGGAAACAAACTTGATCTGCGTGGGGCTTATAGAAGATCAAGAATATATATACTTTAAAGGGTCGGAGATGCTTCCTTCTCCCTGTAACATACATTGCAACGAATACAATATTCCATTTTACTTATTTTTTAAGTAACGGGTATACAAATTCTTAAAAAAAATAATAAATGTACCCAACTAAATCCGAAACTTGATTTATTGTTCAATTAACTATATATTCATATGTTGCCAATCGTGTGAATTCCATTAAAAATTTATATGTCTACAATTTCTCTATTTTTATTCGCATTTTTTGTATAAATGTAATAAATATTTTTATTTTTAAATAAATTTCATACTTGCAGTACTTCAATACATTTTTTACACTATTTAATATACACATATATATTATATAATATACAATATCATATATCTATTATTATATAACGAGTACTTAAATTATTTCATATTATGCAAATGATTCAAGTTATGACCTTAGAAAGCAATCAACGTTGTTATAAATAAAATCTCATTATTTGTTAGATTCTAAGATGGTTTGTAATTCATGATTCGTAATCGTAGTTCATGATCCGTAGCAGTCCATGCTCAGCTCCGATAGCTACCCAGCTACTCGAAGGAGCATTCCAATTCCAGCGCACACAATTAAGACGCATCATGCTCCTCACAATGAAGCTGGGCTGTCGCTTTGGGTTTTTGTAAATTGAGGCTTTTACCTTCTTCTGTTCGATTCGGAGTGGTTTCAGGACCAGGCCATAATCTCGCTGAAATACTTCTGGGGTTAGTATTTCTTGCTCGGAAACGTCGCTTAAATTACACGCCTCAGTCATGCTTAAACAGTAAATGTCCCTTTTCCTTCTTAGCGCTGAATGGGAAAATTGTTCACTGCTTTTCAAAAACGACACATCCCCATTGTCAGCGATTGAAGCGAGCGTATTTTGATCGCAGTTGAAATGCGAGTCACGAATGCTATTTAGCATCACACCCAGTGTAACTGATCTGACTGGATTATCCACTGGGCTGACGGATACCAAGCGTGTAAATTCTAAAAATAAAGAACTCAATATTATAAATGCTGGCAACTCGAATAGAGAATGAACTTACGAGGTCTGATTATCTCAGAGCATCCAACAATAAAGGACTCCCACAAAGGAGACCAGCTAATGCAGCCCAAATACAAATACTTGATCAAATCTCCAACAAGAGACAATGGCTGCGACCAATTGGAAATGTCGTAGACCCAGAATTTACGCACCGCCGCGCCAACGGCCAGCCAATGTGCTCCATTGTTATCATAGTGCAGTTCCAAAACTATATATCATATATTATATATAAAGTAAAGTAAAATTGGGTAAAAAGAGAAATTCACTTACATTGTATGTTCCGTTCGCCGAAGTAAAAGTAACTGGCTGGCAGAAAGTGACGATGACTATTCTGCTCAAAGCAATTGAATCCATCCTCATCCGCAATGTCCCAGAAGGCAATGTTGCCACTGGCATAGCCAGTCACAATCAGATTGTGACCAGAGGCCTAAAAACAAATGAGATTCGGTTAGTTTTAATCGCATTAAATCTTTTAACCATAATGCCTCCTACCTGAGACCAACATATCTTGGTACACGGATCCCGCACAGGATTATCTACATCGAGGCTGAGTGTAAGCACAGGTTTCAATGCAATAACTGCATCTTTCTGCTCCACATTCTCTTCTATCTTGGCCAGCTCCAAGGGCAGCGAATAAATCACCGCACCTGATGTGCTGCCCACGGCCAGAAGAGCCAGGCGATTGGCAGACTCATCATAGCCACCACTGGGCATAAATGCAAAAGTATTAACTGTTCCCAGGGACACACGTATGCCGTAATGTAGACGCGTCTGCAGTGGCCATGTGTCGTCCTTTCTAGCTGACGACATTGTACACTCCAGAAGCAGCAGTAGATCATCCTCCTGTTTGTCCTTCATCTGTCGTGTAAATCCATGCATCTTGGGACGCTGGGAACACAGCAGGTATTGTGTGTCCACAGTAGAGGGTAACGGAACCCAGGCCACCTCCTTAACGGGTCTACCCAAATGGCAAAGATGTTCAGCTGAAGTTAACATAAAAGAAATTATTCAAGTGGTCAAGTAATTAAATAGCTTACTTACAATTTGTACTGAGAGTCTCCAATGGCGCCAGCTGTATCCAGGCGTTGTCCTTCTCGTTGTCATAGGCATATCGCATTGAGGTGGACTCCCTGGAGGGCAGCAGCCTTATGGCATCAGCAGGCAACAGCAGCTCGTAGCGTGGCAACAGATGGGGATAAAGCATATCCTTCGCATAGTTGGTGTGTATGCTATTTAAAAAAAGATATTACATTTTAAAGATACAATTTAAAAAATTTGATATCGTTAAGCAAATAATCTTTATAAATTTTTTTACCAATAATTCTGTTACTCTCTCAATTATTTCCTAACATGAAGACAACAAATTGAACTTAAGATAATAATTTAACAATTATTTTTGAAGTGCTTTAAAATAAAGATTTAAACAAATATTATATAGTAAAATATAAACTGGTCTGATTATTTAATTTTAACTATCTTAAGTTATTTTATTGATTTGAAAACTTACAAATATTTCCAACGCTCTTCTGACGAATCCCCCGATTTTACAATTCTCGACAATGCTGCAATAGTTTATGTAATTAATATAAATTAAAATAATTTGCTTTATTTTAATTAACTCACAAGGCCTTGACGATGTTGAACTAGCTCTTGATGTGGGTCTTTTCCGATCTTTTATGGCACAACTGCTATTCGCATATGATTTATTATCATCTTTGGTCTGATCAGCATCCTCATTGGAGTCTACGCCTTCGGAATCGTATTCCTCAGATGATTCCTTATCGGCGGCATCATCGTAATCCGATGAATCAGCGTCAAAATCTTTGTTATCCGGCTCATCTGGTTTCTTCAGCTGTACCGCAATCTTGTGGAGTTTCGATTCAGCTCTGCCAAAAGAAGAATTGAGATTACCACGATCATTAAACACACTCATTATGTACTTACTTAATTGTGGACTTGCGCTTGGCGCGACCCGCATTGCTGTACACTATTGTGTTGGCACTCTCATCAGCTGTTTCCTCCACCCTGGTGTCCATCGTCTGGTTACGTTGGGCGCAAGTGCGATAATGTTGCGGATAGGACAACTTGGTGTAGCTATTCTTGCACGCGTCACACTCAACGCGCTCCTGTTGCTTGCCACAGTTCTCCAGATGCATCATCATACCCAGACCTGATCCCAGCGATCGATCGCAGAGGCGACAAGTGAAGCGATTGCCTCCCTTGACATAGTTGTTCAGCATGGTGATCAATACACCTCTCGTAATGACCTAGAGAATTAAGAATGAGAATTAAGATCAATGCTGCTGTAGATCTGAACTATTGTCACTCACATCGGGAGCCTGGTCCGTTGTCCAGCCAATGCCGTAGTGCTCGCTGAGATGCGTCTCCCAATCATTCTTATTGCAGCGCACCAAGCACAATCCACACTGTTCTGATCCCTGGCCTTGGCCATCCTCGCGCAGCTCCTCCCCGCTCTCCAACTGTTCCCGACTACGTATCAGCAGCAGACGCAGATCAAAGTCCGGCGTTTGTGGCCAGTCATTTGGACCATCAGATTTCCCTGATTCACCTGCACTTCCGATTGTACCCTCGGTTTTTGTCTTCTTTGACAATAGATCAAAGAATTTTGGCTTGCGACCTCGTTTCTTGGGCGTGACCATGTTGCCTGGTGTGGATGTGATCATAGCATCTGTTCTGGATGCGATCATGGAATCTGGTGTGGATGTTATCATGGGATCCGGTGTGGATGTGATCATAGCATCTGGTGTGGATTCAACGACAGCATCTGCTTGGGTAATCTTTGGTTTGCGTCCACGTCGTTTTACAGTCTTTGTCTCTGGTTCCGTCGTTGTGTCCAGCTCCGCAGGTGTAGATATTGTTGTATTAATTTTTGCGCGACTTTTACGTGGTCGCTTTGCCACAGGCGTTTCCTCCGCCACACTCAATGAATCCTGCTGAGCTGCTGGCAAATCTCCTGTGGACTCGGACTGTGTGAGATCCGTACTAATATTTTTACTCTGACGCTTGCGCCTCCTCGGTAACGGCGTTGCAGCTTCTTCAGTCTTATCCACGGTCGTCGTCACCTCCGCAACACTCAATGAATCCTGCTGAGCTGCTGGCAAATCACCCGTGGACTCGGACTGTGTGAGATCCGTACTTATATCTTTACTCTGACGCTTGCGCCTCCTCGGTAACGGCGTTGCAGCTTCTTCAGTCTTATCCACGGTCGTTGATTCCTTAGCTACACTCAATGAATCCTGCTGAGCTGCTGGCAAATCTCCTGTGGATTCGGACTGTGTGAGATCCGTACTTATATCTTTACTCTGACGCTTGCGCCTCCTCGGTAACGGCGTTGCAGCTTCTTCAGTCTTATCCACGGTCGTCGTTTCCTCCGGCTTCTTGTTGGCTTTCTTAAAGGGACGTCCCCGCTTTTTCTTAGCAACTACCAGTTCCACCTGCAGAGGAGTATCCTGATTATCTGTAGTTTCTTTCCTTGCTTCTTCCGGCTCTGGTTTTTCCTGATTATCTGCGATTTCCTTCCTTGCTTCTTCTGGCTCTGGTTTATCCTCTTTTTCATTGTCATTCTGCTCTGGGATTGTTTCCAGCTGTTGCTCTGTTGAAGCCGATTCAGTCTTTGGTTTCTTGGTCAATGATATTTCCACGGGCTGAGGATCCTCCTCAGTCTCATCGTAATCGGGCGTGGCATCATCGCTTATGTCTGTTTCCATATTCTTTAAATTCGTAACCCTTTTACTGCTTGAGGCTTCGTTATCGAAGCCATGAAACACATCGCCATCATCATCACTTGTACTCGATGTTGGCACTCGATGTGCTCCATTTGTCTTACTCTCCGCCAGCAGAGCTCGTTTCCGTGGATGCAATGCCTCCGTCTTTGGTGGAGCAACCTTCGATGCTCGCTTTGCACCCAGAACAGGTCTTGTTTTCACCAGTTTCTTGCGGGGCGCTTTAACAGGCTCCTCCGTCTTGATCTCTTTGATCTCCTTGCTCGGCGGCATCACATTTTCTGCTGCCAGCTTGCTTAATAAATTTTGAATTCCCGTTGCTTCCGTTGATCTTATCTCCGCGGGAATTGTCTTCTTCGGATCATGACGAAATGGCAATTGAGCTTCACCTTGTGGAATTGGTGGCTCCTGTGAGAGAGCCTCCAACAGCGATATGGTCGGCTGTGCTTCAGCTGTGTCATCTTTGCTGCTGATCTCTTCATTATTATTGTTGATCTTTTGCTTGAGCTTTGGCATTTTCGGTGGATGATAGAGTTGTGTTAGGTCTCTTTCCATTGCGATATTCAAAGGCACTTCTACGGATTGGGTTTCAGCTGCGGTATCTTCAGAAGCTTTGAGTTCCAAGCCAGTTTCTTTCTTTGATGGGATCACATTTTTATTAGCGACTAATTCTTGATTGCTTAAATTTCTTTCTTTAGTTGTAGCTATCTCTAATGAATCTAGATTTACCTCGATATCTTTATTTATATTTAAGTTATTTTTACTCTTGTTCCTTATAATATCGTCATTTTCTTTTATTTCAATAGATTCGTTGTGTTGTGTTTCTATTGTGTTCTGAATTTTAAAATTTTTTGAGGTTTTTATCTGCACATTCACCTCACTTTCAACTATACTATTATTCTGTGCAACTTCATTAATAATTATTTTATTATCTGTCGGTTTATTGAGTTCTATATTTATTTTATCATTATAAACAGCATTTATCTGATTATCAATAGTGCTATCTAAATTAGTTGTCATTTCTATCTTTACAATATTTGAATTTTTTTTTTTGCCAACCGATTCATTTAATTCGATATCTAGTTGTTCTGGAACCTCTGCCGAGCTTGGGTAACTTTCTTGTCTGATGTTATCTATTTTATTTGTGTTTATTTCGCTTTCAATAATTTTATTTAAGTTAGTTTTCTTTTCAATTTCTAAAATTTCTTTTTCATATGCCGATTTTTTGACACTAGTGACATCTTTTGATACATTTTCATTACTCATATTATCTGTTTTCTGTTGGGTTTCTTCGCTTTCAGGCGATTCCTGATTTTCAACTGAGTTTTTACTGGGTCCTGAATATATATTTTCCTGAGCATCTGCCTCTTTGGAAATATTCTCTTTAATGTTTACATTATTCAAAATTTCTTCAGTTATCACGTTTTTGCTAGCTGTATCTAAATTAGTTTTAAGTTTTTTCTCGTAATGACCAAATTTTGTATTGTGTTTAATATTTAAATTATCCTGAGCGTCTGCCTCTTCTGGAATATACGCTTCGCTGACGTTGTCCTCAATCTCCATATCTGTTGCTTCGACAGTTTCCACAGTGCTCTTGGGTTTTTCAACTCTGGCTTTCTTATTACGCTGCACCAAGTTGATCTTACCCCTTTTGGGCCTAAAGGAGGGCGACCGCGTGGCTAAAGGCACCAACTGAGCTAAATGCACTTCCTTCACTGGCTCCTCGGGCAACTTAGTCTCCTCTTGAGGTGCTGTTACCACCACTGCTGGAGCTGTCTGCAAGTTGAGATTGCTAAGTGGCTCCAATGCTTCCTTTAGGAAGGATGTTTCTGCTTCCAATGATGCAGTTTCTTTGGCCACAGACGGTTCTTCAATCTTTATGCTTTTCTGCAGTTTAATGGCATTTGGGCTGATGCACAAGACATTCGATTCATTCTCATCCACATTCATTGTGGCATGCAGTATATCCATGTCTTCCATTTTCAATATTTTTCCAATGGGCAGTTCGTCCTCAGCTTTGTTTTCCTCCGGAGTTGGCAAAGCAGATTGAGAACCACTAAATAACGCATTCATACTCAACTCCTCGGCGGATAGATTCGTATAGTTGTTAAGATCCATGGAATTGTTGGCCTTGAGCTGTGCTATGAAATCCACAGCGGAGATTACATTATTTGGACGATCGGAAGCAGCAGGGAAAGGCGGAGCTAAAGAATTCTTAGCTGACGTCAACTTTGGATTTGGTAAAGCTTCAGCTACGACTGGAGTTATCAACGATGTTTGGATATTTGTTGTGGAAGATAATTCTGTTATGTTACTGGAAATTTCATCATCATCATCCAAAGGTTTCGTGACAGGCTGTTGCCTCCGTTGATTAGACTGTTGGCTAATGTCCCTGGCCATTTGAGCGATCTGCTCGCGTGGCACCTTCAGCTTATTGGCATTCAGTATGAACTTCTTGGCACCCGAACCAGGAGCTGTGCTCGCCACCTGCAATATGCGGGGCGCACTCTTGGCCTTAACATTGGGCTTCTCCGGCATTTCTTTGAGTTTTGCCGGAACAGGCATCGCAATGGACGACACTTCAGTCGTGAGACGCAAAGCGCTCAAATCGATCTTTTCATTGGGCGCCAACACCTTGTTTTCCAGCACAATCAAAGGATTTGGATTTGGAGCATCCACGCGTTGAGATTGCTGCTGTCGTGGTGGCTTTAGCTGTGATGATGTTGATGTTGATGGCTGCTGACATACTCTTGGTTGCTGTGTTGACTCCTGTTGTCTTGCTCTTGCCGGTGAAGTACTGACGCCACACATTGCACGATGTTTGGGCAATTGGTTGACCAGATTGAGCAACAGTTTCGGACGCGCTGTCAAATCCGCTTTAGCTATAGGCGCCGTATAGCTGTTAGTTGGTGAATAGCGGACTTCCGGCGGACTTCTTGTCGCTGTTGTTGTTGCTGCTGTCGTCCCGGGCGAATTTGCCAATTTATTAAGTATTTTATTTTTAATTAGCGATTTAATGTGCAGCGATTGTTCATCCACGGTAACCAAATTGGGAGCTGTCTTTTTCTTGACAGGCAAAGCAGCTGTAATTTCGTTAACACAAAAACATATTTAAAATAAATTTGTATTTTTTAAATAAATTAAATGTATATTATTTTTAATTTAATAAATTAGTTTTTAAGCCACTAAAACTTGTTTTTTTATTTTAAACCATTTATAAACTAAAGTGTTTATTTATAGAACTCACTTAAAGTGCGACCTAATCTACACTGAGAATTGAACCCTGGCCAACGGTCTAGTCTTAAAAAATGAAGCATCCTACCCGGCACATTATCACGCTACACCATTGAAAGAGGCCACAACGTAACGTCGGAAGTGGCACTTGAACACATTACACGATTATTGAGTTCAAAAAAAAAATTAATATGCCACATAAGGTTATGCGGTAATATTAAATACCCATTAATGGATTTATTTTTGAAAAAGCTGGAAACTAGTTATTTTTTAGCTCTGGCTTGATGTAAGTTTAATAAAAAATATTTTATATACCTATTCATGTATCAATAAAAATGAGTATATCATATATGTTATCAAAATATTCAAGGAACTTAAATTGAAAAATTTAATGATCTGAAAAGTTTTTTAATTTTTCTAAAATGAATGACGTAAATGCTGAGATTTGTATAAAAGAATGCCTATAATAATTTAACAAAAGAAACTAGCGAAATATTTTTTTAAATATTTGTTTGGTCTGAAAAATGTTTATTTTATAAGTTCCACTTTAATTAGGGGTTGTCCCGACTCGAACCCGGAGGTCCTAACCAAACATCATCGTCAAAAAACGTGCGCGAGCTTAGTGAGCACCGCCACCGAGCAATCGCTGAATCAAGCAGCCAAAACAGAGACATAAGAACACATTTGCCAAAAACAATTTTATAAAAAATCTTGCCCAATTTTCATGTTTATAGCTGTGTCAAATATCACAATAATTTTATTTAATTACCCGTCTGACGCTGTTGTTGCACTTGTGTTAGGGATGCTGTCTCAGTTGACAGTTTTGCAGCGGCAGCGGCAGAGGCAGAGGAGGAAGTAGAAGCAGAACTTGGCGTCGACGTTGTTGTTGCTGATGCAATTTTCCTTGCCGCAGACAAATTTTGCTTGCTCAATACTTCCGCCAGTTTCCTGTCTAAGCCAGCCTGTTTTAATTTGTTAAAATCCAATGGTATTTTATTAATAATCCGTTTGGGCGCTGTTGCTGCCCTCTGTGACGGCGAGGGCGACTGCGTTGGCGATAGCGAAGACATCAGAATCTCGTTGGTGTTGTTTTTGGGCTGGCCCTGTTTAGCGTGATTTGAATTAACCATATTTGGTGGTGTTTTAAAGCAATCTTTATCCATTTTATCAATTTCATTTGATGTCAAGCCAATTACGCAGCAAAATGTTAAAATGTCATTGCATTACAATTTACATTAGCATTTGATGGCAATTAGAAATTTCTGGCTGCCGCCACGTTTTAGATCGCCACTAACGAAATTATTCTGCACTTTTTTTAAAAGAACTTTCCACTCTCACTTGTGTAGTGCTTATAATTAATAAAACTTTTAAATTTGTAAATCATTTGCACAAAAAATACAAAAGACTGAAGCATGTGCAACGATAGTTGCCAGCTGTTTTAAATATTTTTTTTTTTCGAAAAGTGTGGCACTCTTAAGGCACGGTGGCAACCATCACTAAGCAAATAACCTATAGAGAACCCATCCTATACAACTAAAATGTCACAGGAAAAATGCTTGCGAAGCGTCCACCGCGAAGTGTTACCGATCTGGCAATATTGTTCGAGTGGACTTTATAAAAATTAAGGGTGTTGTTTTGAATAAAATAATGTGGGTTAAAAGTTTTAAGGGTAGAGGGTATTTCATATTTCACATGTTTTAGTTTCGCAAGCAACGGCCCCAAAAATAAAATCGCTTCTCTTATAAATTCCACTATAACAATATTGCCAGATCGGTAACACTTCGCGGTGGACGCTTCGCAAGCATTTTTTCTGTGACATTTTAGTTGTATAGGATGGGTTCTCTATAGGTTATTTGCTTAGTGCAACCATCAAGCCACAGAAAAAACCTATCGAGTAACACTGACAATCGATAATTTCCATGGATGGATGTTTCCAGCACATTTGTATTTTAAAATTGCTGACTGCCATAAATTAAAATAAAATAACAATTTAAATATTGATTAGTTAATAAGAGAATATATAATTATTTAAATTTATGCAAAAGTATCGCATCAAAAAGTATCGGGGTTGATTACATACAGATTTTTAACGCAGCCTGACAACCCTGCCCCATTTTGCGAAGCATCGCTTACATTTTTTGTAAAAAGTAAATTTTATTAAAAACTAACTGAAAGCATGGATTTCCAAAATCGCGCCGGTGGCAAGACCGGTAGCGGAGGCGTCGCCTCATGGTCGGAGACAAATCGGGAGCGTAAGGAACGTCTGCGGCAGCTGGCGCTTGAGACCATTGATCTGAACAAGGATCCATATTTTATGAAAAATCATCTTGGCTCCTATGAGTGCAAGCTTTGCCTGACACTGCACAACAACGAGGGCAGCTACTTGGCGCACACTCAGGGCAAGAAGCATCAAGAGAATTTGGCGCGGCGTGCAGCTAAAGAGGCCAAGGAAGCGCCCTCATCGCTACTGGCACCAGAGAAGCCGCGTGTGGAGCCCAAGAAGTTTGTGAAAATTGGTCGTCCCGGTTATCGAGTGACCAAGCAACGTGAGCCCTCCAACGGCCAGCAGTCACTGCTCTTCCAGATCGACTATCCGGAGATAAGCGAGGGAATTGTGCCACGACATCGTTTCATGTCCGCATATGAGCAAAAGATTGAGCCCCCAGATCGCAAGTGGCAGTATCTACTCTTCGCTGCCGAGCCGTATGAGACGATTGGCTTTAAGGTGCCGTCCCGTGAAGTGGAGAAAACGGAGGGCAAGTTCTGGACGCATTGGAATCGAGATACCAAACAATTCTTCTTGCAGTTTGCATTCAAATTTGAGCCTAAAATATTACCCCCACCGCCACCGAATCTGCATCGGGCTCTGGGGCCACCTGCCGGCTTTCCAATGCCTGGACCACCACGTCCGGCCATGCATCCCATGTTCAACGGAGTACCGCCGCCACCTCCAATGTAGTCACGCATTTGTAAACATCTTTTCTAATAGTAATAAATTTCTAACAATATCAAATAATGTGATTTTAACTCGGGAGGAAAAGGGAACACAGCCGGAAAAGTTGGTCTGGTTAATGAAAGCCGTTAAGAGATCACTTATTAGAAGATTAAGGAGATCTTTCTTAGACACAATAAAAATTCCCGAGTAACTAGATAAGGGATCACGCCTTAAATACATCCCAAATTCCCATTAATAACAGCTCAATATATAAATCTCAGTTAATTTGTATTTTTTGCTTAAGAACTTGAAAAAATATTGCATATGGTGTATTGTTTTTTTTTTTTCTGTTTTTTGGGTGTTTGGTTTTTGTAAATTTGTATCTTACAAATGTTAAAATTATTAAACTAATACTAAACTAATGACATACATATAGTTAAGGTTAAGCAATATACAATTCCCTATCAAATACATGATGTCTATACCTAAAGGCGCAACGTGTCGTTGTATGCTTCGATTTGCTTTACATTTTACACATTTTCTTCACTGTTTTTCCTTTATCTGTTTATAGCTTTTCACGTTTCTTAAAATTACGTTTCGATTGCAATCGATTGATAATGTCAGAGACGTGGGGTTTATGATCAAAGATCTTCATCAATTGATTCTGCGCCTCGTTGATGCCATCGGTGATAATCTTGCTGCGTTGAATGTTGCCCTGTAATGGATATGAATATATGTTGAGTATTTGAAGGCTTCATTGAATTGAATTTAACGTACTTTTAGTAGCTCACTGACACGCTCTATATCGCCATGCGCTTCCTTGTCCTTTTCGAGCTCCTTCAACATGGTTTCCAGTTGACCCAAACTTACCATTTCCGAATCATTCTGAAAAGGTTTAAGCATTAGATAAGATCCCTTAAGAGCTGTTTAATTCATCTTACCAGATCCTCCATTTGTGAGCGTAAATGATGTAGCTTCCAGCCGCTGATTTTGCCTTGGACATTTGGTTGATTGGCCAGATCAATGACTGTGGCACGTCGCTCCTCGCGCGGCTTAACATCCGTATAGCGATGGAAATGATTGTTGGCCAGCTTGTGAGTTGGCTTATATGTCTAGAAAATTGAAAATAAAGTTAATAATTTAAATTCCATTTAATTTTTGGTATAAACTCACGTTGAGCAGTGAACAATTGCGCGGACGTCGGAGCACAAAGTCGACGGGATTGGCATTCTCCTTGTTGCCGGCCACGGCAGGAGCACCGCTGCCAGGCAGACGATGATTGTTGACCTCGCCAGCAGCGCTGGCTGTGCCAACGGGAACGCTGCCAGCTGCGGTTAGCAGCAGTCCACCATTGTTAACCGGCTGATGTGGCAGTTGCTGCTGCTGTTGTTGTTGCTGTTGTTGTAAGAAAATCGTTGCCGTGTCCTGTGTGGTTGTGCTGCTGCTGTGGCTGCTCACGCTGCCCGTTGGCGGTGGCAGCGACAGCGATAACGACGCCTGACTCTGATTCGAGTGTTGACTGTCGTTGCTGTTGAAAGAGAACGAAAATGAATTTTAAACTTGTATATAAATATTTCCCAACTTACGTAGATCGTCGTGGTTTCTTGCGTGCCAAGCCATCGTAGCCGCTGCTGCTGCCGCTTGTCCCGTTCATGCGCGTCTGTGGCAGCTGTCCTGGTGTCGCCACATGATGTGTCCCCGCTTGCTGTGATACATCCACAAATGCGCTGCCCACACGTGCTCCCAGTGTGGCATGCGTCACGTTCTGCGCCAGGGTGGATGGATGCGATGCGTACAGCTGAATAAAAAACATATACAGAATTTAAAACAAGATCTTAAGAGCGCTATGATTGAATACCCAAAAATGAAATACCCTTTAATGAGTTTAGATATATACATATTCAGGTCTGTTTCGAGTTCCGAACGTTTTCAAAAAGTACAAACGAAAAGAAAACGAACGTTTGCTGTTCCCAATTCCGATCGAAATGGGCTTGTTTTTACTATTCGAACTCCGTTTCGAAAACGTTTCGAAAATTCATTTTAAGTATTTAAGGTTGAATATAGCAGATAGAAGGTAACTTAGACTAAAACTACGGCTACAGTCGATAGGATACTCCGTGCCCAGGCACTCCGGCAGCCTAATACTTGACTTTTTACTGAAGGGGAGCTAAATTATATAGTTGTCTGGTTTAAATTTGAAATTTGATCTGCTTTTGGTATACAGGAACCTACAAACCAAGTTTGAACCCTCTAGCTGTAATAGTCTCTGAGACGGACGGACAAAGCTCTATTAACTCGGATGCTGATATTTATTTTTACATGCTTAACGGGTATAAACAGCTACCACAGAAATGGAGATTTGACAGTCCTACCTCATTGATGGGATTAAAGTGTGTTGCATTGTCGCGTGAAATTGCCCCACTTGGCTCATCTCCAATGCGATTAATGCTCATATTGCTGTCCTGTTGGATCTGTTGATCCACGCCAGGCGACGAGTTGGCCGACACTGTGGTGGATCCATCCGAGGAAGCCGGCGACTCGGCGCGCATGTTTCGTGTGCTGACAATGCTGCCCGCAGTTGTCGATGCCGAGGCTGTGGACGCTGAGGATGCTCCAGCTGTAGCGCCCACCACAATGGCTGAACTGGCACGTTCTCGTTCCTTTTTGGCCAACGCCTCCACGGTCAGTGCCGAGCTCACGGTCGTGGTGGATTGTTGTGGCTGTAGTGCCACAGAAACCGGCTGTAAATTGAAGGCAGAGCCACCAGCGAGATTAACGGCTGTCACACTCGCACCCGTTGCCGTGGAGTTGGTGTTGCTGCTCATGGAGAGCAGAGTGGGCGCCAGGTTCTTGACCCCGCGTATAGGTGATCCTTCCGCATCGCGTTTGCGCATAAAACTGGACACCAGTGTGTTGGCTGCCACCGGCACTGGCACCGACATGGGCAATGCACTGACCGTGGCGCCTCCGCCTGTTGTTGTCGGTGCAGCGCCCGTTGTCACCTTGACGGATGTGTGCAGTGGTATGACCATATGCTGAGGCGGTGCGCCGCCCCCATGTGCCGCTCCCGCTGGTATGATGAGCTGCTGATGGCCAATGGTGCGACTGCCACCTGCTCCAGCGGAAGAAGGCAGCACGGTGAAAGTGGCCGTCGAGCCACCACCTCCACCAACTGCCTGCGCATGGCTGGCAAATGGCAGCGAGGAGACGGAAAGGCTGCTGCCCCCGCTGCTCACTAGTTGAGCCTGGGCCTGCACCTGAGCCTGTGCCTGTCCATGGCTATGCGTGCTCTGCGTCACCGTTGTCGTGGTCAGCGAGAGGACGCCCGTTGAGGTCGGCATCGATTCGTAGTAGATGGCTGAGCTGCCCGCTGGCAGGAAGGATGCTCCCGCTGAGGATGTGGCCACAGATGTGGCTGCAGCTGTCGAGACACTAACGCCACCACCGCTCCCGCCACGCTGCTGTATAAATACATTGGTGGGCGTGCCACTGGGCGGTAAACCACCGCTGGATCCCGTGTCGACGCCCGATGATTGCGTCATCATCATTTTGCCCACAGTTATGCCGCTGGCATTCTTAATGGGTGTCAGGGTGCCCGTCAAGATGCTGTTGGCAGGTCCACCACGTGCTCCAAGGGTCAATGGCAGCACCGTGGCGCCACCAGCCGCAGATCCTGCCCCTGTATTGCCACCAGTGGGCACCGAGCTGCTCGTCACGCTGGCCGTAACACTCGGCACCGCCTGTATGCTTGCCACGCCCTGTGGCGTCATCGTTGGTCCACCTGCTCCGCCAGCCGACGACAGTTTGCCAATGGGATTCAGTTGCGTGATGGTCAACGAGGGTTGCACCTTTGCCGTCATCGTCACCGGTGGTCGTATTCCTGCGGATGAATCAACAAGATTTCAAATCAATGGAAAGTTTCTTTCAATTTGCAACTGTCTTAAATGAAAATGAAAAATTCAAAGATTTCTAGTGGCATTTTCAGACGCACACACACACATGCTTCAAATGAGCTGTCAGCTGAAGCCTCAGTGTAAAATATACCATGAAATACTTGTATCAAGTTTACACGATGAAGTTTACGATAAGATTGGAAAGAAATCTGAAGATAAATGACTATTTGAAACTTAATAAATAAACTATTCGAATCTGAATGAAATGGAAATTTGTGAAAACTTCTGTTCAAAGTTAGAGACCCGCAGATCAAAGTTAGATTATCATAATTAAAATTATAAAATTAGAGGCATTTATGTTTAATTTAAGCTGGGAAATACCTATCCAGAATTTATCTAAGCTTTATCAATTATATTCAAGACTATAAAGTGAACTTTTTAAAATTTATTAATCGAACTTTTTAAAATTCTATTTTAACTGACTATAATAGAAATTTGCACAAATTTATTTTACTGCAGGAGTATTTCCCAAAAAGTAAGAGGAATCGGAGAGAAACCAACTAACACTATACTATATAATATTTATTAATTATTTAAAAAGTTATATGTTTTTTTTGGTGCTATTCATAAAACTACAACTGAAGTTCGCTGTATAATTTTTTACTTGACTGATAATAGCCAATTTAAATATGTAGTTGAATTAGTTAAGAAAAAGTACTTATATTGATAGTTAATTTCTCTCTTGATTTACTTTTTAAAAATGTAAATTATAATACTTATAAAAATGTGTCAATTTCTAATTAGATCAGGAGAGACAAGTCTGTCTTTGTTCCTGTACTAATTTAAAATTCAGAATATTTTAATTTCAGCGATTCAGAATATTCCAATTTTAGAAATAAAATTAATTTTTCGATTTTCATTAATAGATTTAATTTAAAAAAATCTTAGAATTAGCACCATTTTATTGAAATGCCAAATATCCTTATAGGGTATATTCAGTGTTCTTCACAATATACTATATTGTGAAGATTACTGTCCTTTCATAAAAATAGATCCTTAAAGGACCCCCTAAAAATTACATCTCAGTTTCCTTCATCCATATATTTAATATTTTTAATGTTTAATTTATTAAGTGATAATACTTGTATGCCCATGGCTGTATTTGTAATCAAATGAACTCACCCATTTTGGCAGCAGCACTGGTGCTCATGAGGAAGGGCTGCAGCATGACATTCCCAGCGAGACGGGCAGCAGAGCCAATGATTTGCTGGGCACCGCCAGTTGCCGGCTGTTGCAGTTGGATGATGCGCGTGGTGGGCAGATTGGCGGTTAAAGCAACGGGAGCAACGTTGGCTGAGCCACCGGCACCGATAGGGCCACGACCAGCGACTGTGACGCCACCGGAGACACTCACCGGAGTGGGTGAGGCAACAGTCGAGCTGAGTTGCGGTATGCTGGGAGCACGAATGCTGATGCTTGTGGTGTTCAGTTTAGCGGCTGGGAAACTCTTGCCAAGCGGTATGGGACGCACCTGACGGGGCGTTACGGTGGTGCCACCAGGAGTTGTGGTTGCGACGCCACCGGCATTTGCTCCTCCGCCCAGGGGCGTGGCAACGGCAAAGCGTGGATTAAAATGGGGGCCAGCATTGGGATTTGTGTTGGGCGAGCCGGCAGCTGATACATTTGAGGAGTAGACAAGCGTCGCCTGATGCTGCCGTGGCGGCAGCACGGCGGCCACAAAAGCCTGAGGAACGCCCGGTCCCGATTGCTGTGGAGGCAACGGCTGTGCAGCAGAAACGGACAGAGCTGTAATAAAAAGCAAGAGAAGATTCAGCTGAGTTTTGGACAACTTTAAAGGGAGGTTTACTCACATGTGGGCGTCTGGATAGGCGTGGCTGTGGTGGAAACGCTGGCGCTGCTCACGCCAGCTGATGTGGTGATGATCCTTTGCCTAGGCTGATGAATGGCGCGTATTAATTGCACCTGACCGGTGGGACTCTGCATCCAGGCGGCGGCAGCGGCGCTGTTGGCCGACGAAATAACCGTCGATGGTTGCGAGGTGCGAACAAAACTTCCCGTAGGTGCCGGACTGACACTGGCCGAGGATGTGGCACGCAATGGAGTGACCAGACGTTGTGCCCCTGTCACACCCACTCCGCCCATCTGTGTGGCCGTGACACTGGCACGTGGCAAGTAGGTGGCCTGTGTCACCGGCCTGGTGACTGTAATCGAGGCATTAGAGACACTGCGTGCCGGTGCCGCTGGTATGGCTGTGATTTGGGTGCGTCCCGTGGCGGTGACATTCTCCAGTTGCTTGATCATCGGCATGACGACTCGCACCTGTGTGGACTGACCGCCTGCTCCAATGGCGCGTATCGAGGCTGCTGTCGTTGCTTGTCCCGTGCTCAGGGATATGGGTGTGCCGCTGAGCGATGTTTGGACTGAATTGCCGGCGGTGGCCACTTTAATGGTGCCGCCGCTTATGATGGGCGTGCCGGTTATTGAAATGCCGCCGTCCGCCTTCACATGCGTTATTTTGGCGGCAACTGTGGAATGCCCTAAGGGTGGCAAATGGGGTAATGAGTATCTGTTTATTGCGCCACGAAATTGCACGTGCGAATATGTGGGTGATGCCATGACATTTGTTGCCGTTGTTGTTGTTGTTGTGACTGTTGTTGTATTGGTTGTTATCAAGTGCTTTGTATTTGGATGTGGATGAGTGCGAATCTTAACGGCTTTTAATGTTGCTGTATGTTGAGAAAATAAAAAATGCATGGAGCAACACTTTTCTAATTTGAGCTTATTGGCAACGCCACGAATACTACAGGTTTACTGGCATCACTATAACGAATTCACATTAACAACAAAACAGACATATACACACACGCGCACGGACACTCACACACACACACTAAACATGTATACACGCAGCCATATGCTACGAATGCGAGACGTAAAAGAAATTTGTAACAAACACTGCGCGCGTATGCGAGCACAAAAGAGAACTAACAAGAAACACACACACACACACCTACACGTGCAATCGGAAAGCAGAAAAATGTTATGTATACATACTAATGCCAACACATATAGTTTTTATCTACCATGTACACACAAACATGTACATATGTACAAATATACTAAGTAGATATCGAAATACATACCAGGCGCCGTTGTCGTAGCTGTACCACCAGCACCTCCACCCACCGCACCGCCCACTCCACCCTCACTCGAAGCGCTCATGCTGTCCAAGAACGCAGTGTATTTATTGATAAAAATACTGAAAAAAAAAACAATAAAGAATACCAATAATTGCTACGTTCTTATGCTGTTGCGTTTTTCTTATCAATGCACAGTGGTATATGCTTACGTACATACATATGTATGTGTTTAAGGCACACTAAAACAAAATGAACTCAGATCGATGATAAACAAGGCGGTTTTCATACAATTTACTTGCCTTGCTTTTAGTTTTTGTACTGTGCGTACAATTCACGAATTTTCACTATTTTTTGTGTACACTTGTGTTTATTTTAACAATTTTAATGAGTTTTTCAGAGACGTTTTTAAGCATAGTAGATAGAGTTGTGTCGTTTCGTTCTGAAAACGTTCAAATGAACGGGTCATTAAGAGGAACGAATGAACTTATTCAGTCAATCATGAACTAAATCGTTAATTTCGCAGTAATTTCGGTCGGTCAGTTATTTCTTTAAAAAAAATTTTAAATTTCTTAGAGAAATACAATTAGAATTATATAAATGCATGAAGTTCGGCGATTGGATTCAATTTCTTCTTTATTTACATGTAACAATGTTTCAATTTCACATACTTTTAGTTTCGAACAATGTGAAAGGTTACTTATGCCCAAAATAAAAACTAATTTTTTTTTTTCATCTTCGATAAGGCCGGGTATAAGTTTAACTCAAAATAATAAGAGATAATCCGGAATCTAGTTGGCATTTGTCGTCTATTTTAAATAAAAACTTATAACACATAAAAGATCCGACTAATCATTGTGTACAAAAAACTGCTGAAACACGAAGCGCTTGTTCAGCAGGGGCGGACAAGGAAAAAAACATTAATGTGTTATTGTTTTTGGCTATTAAAATAGATAATTGCGATATAAGATTATTGAAATCCTATGTCGCCAAACGAAGTGATTTAAATGAAATGAAAAGTATTTTAATTATAATTATGGGTTAATACCCATAAGAAACAATGTTGTCATCTTCCTTAAATTTAAATGAAATTAATCATTTTAATTTTTTGCTGGGATTTTACTTCAAAATATAATTTTTAGAATTATTACCCAGTATCGAAAACTATCGATAGTCATCGATGGTTTGTGAAAAAATATCGGCCACTATCGATGGTGCCGACTATAGATAGTTCTCCACCTCTACTGCGCACCCCGATAAGCTTATCGATATTCTGGGCTAAAACGAGCAAAGAGAACTATCGCCAAATTGCCAACATATTCGATACATCGGCGGGCTAAAATATGTGGGCTTATTCAATTGTGCGCACAGTTATGTACAATAAACGCTCCATGTTTATATTATTTTAAGTTAAATTTGTACATTTGTACAGCAATATGTTAACAATATATTTTTATCAATTGTATATCACTTTCGTCAATATTTTAAATAGTCACTCGAAAGTAGCATGACAACTCTGGGTGTTGCTAATTAACAGTACTTATCGAGCATAACAGTGAGTTAACACCAACACTTGCTAAGATTTCCTAAAAGAAGAGGAGAAAATGTAATCATAACATTGCCAATCGCGGAGTGAAAAAGACATACACAAAAAAAAACTTGGAGAAGAAAAAATCGAAATTTAAAGAAAAAAGGTTTAATTAAACAGAAACAATAGACCGGGAGTGAGCTAATAATCATTCTTGTGTGCGCGTGTGTCAGTGTGAGTGTGTGTGTGTGGGCAAACTGAATAAATAAATACACACACAGCAGTACTAGCACACAAAGCTACACAGAGTTTAATTTAATTACAAGAAAAAAATATAAGCAAAGGCAGGTGTGTGCGTGTGTGTGGTCGATAATTGTTTACAGCAAGTTGGAAAACAGCTGGCCACTAAGCAGCAGCCTTTATAAAATTCACTAAATCCCTGCCTGCGGCTGTAAGTTATGCGGAAAAATTGATTTTCCACAGCGATTGCAACTGAAAAAGTCAGTAAAAACAGCAGCTGAAAAGGAAACCCTCACCCAACAACACCCCCAATCAACTCTGTCGTTGTGTGAGTGCGCGTGTGTGTCTGTGTATGTGAGAGTGATTATTGCTGCTGCTGCAAGTGAAAAGAAAGGATCCAACTAAGAAATCAGACGAGCGTCGCTGCCGGCGCATGCAATGAATATTGTCGGGGAATATGAATACAGTTCCAAGGATATGCTTGGCCATGGCGCCTTTGCTGTGGTCTACAAAGGACGTCATCGCAAGGTAAGCAAACGTCATTCTCGTCATGTAATGCGTCTAATAACTTGTTTATCTGGTATACAAAATACAATATATAAGCATGAACTGTTTTTTTTTTGTTTTCATTTTATTATTGTTGTTTTGAATGTGTGGGCTTGGCTCGAATTTGTAAAAATAACAACAAAGTTATTAACAATGCGCCATTGTCAAAGTAAATATGAACACAGAGGCCAATGCGCCAAGCAAATTTTCGCATAAAACGCAATTTAAAAAAAAAGTGTACCCACACCAACACTAAATAGTGGTACATTTTTCACTTGGTCTTGGCAAATGTCAAAGGCGGCGCAGCAACGCAGAGGGACGTCAGCTGATGCGTCGCAACGGCAACAACAACAACAACATCGATGACAGGCAGCGCGTTGCTCTTTGTTGTTGTTTGTGTTTATTTCTTCACTATTGCGAATTCCTTTCTATCAGTCTCTCTCTTTCACTCTCATTTTGCCTTTGCTGTTTTGTTTATGTTTTCATTTCTCTGCTATGGCGCTCCTTATCTCTCATTAGTTTTATTTTTGAATGTATATTTCAACAGAATTCAGTCTATTCAAACTCAAACACGTGCGTTTGTTAGTTTTTGGTCAGCTCTTTTTCCTTTTTGCGTCGCTTCTCTGAGGCCTTTTTACGATTATTGTCAAATATAAGAGTGTGTGTGTGTGTTTTCAATAGTGTTTTGAACTATTTCAGGGTCACACCATACAATTATTCTACATGTGCTTCGCTTCATTTTTGTTTGTAGGCGTATGTTTTTAGCGTAGGTGCACACTTTTTACATACCAAAATAGAATGTGACGTTTGAGTTCGATTTAGACAACTTTATCTACAAAATAAAATTAAAACAATGCACAATGATAAAAATGAATAATAGTAGAGTTAGATTAATTATGTATGTGTCGGGTTAACACTATTTTCCGAATCATTTTCCATTATTAAGATATAGTTTTAGAGTTCGTTTGTCTAAGATTATAGTTTTCGAGCTGTGCGCGTTACACGAATTCCCGAGAGAAAGTGAGTGCTACCTTTTCTGCGGTCAAACTTGTCAACTCCAATTGTCAAACATAATGACCCCGCACATTCTGAGGGCACTCCTTGCCGTCTCACTCACACTCTAGGGACTACGTCCAGCAGCAGCTCGGTCCATCTCACTCATTCGGACCTTTCTGAGCAACTCTATTTACTGCACTCTTTTACCAACACTGCAGTAACTGACAAGACGTCATGACTAAGCAAATACAATAGGCCAACAAAGCCAACACCAAGCCTACTGAGGCTGCTACCAACTTGATAGCGCCACGACACGGCCATCCTGACGCTTACACGTCCTCGTGTACTCGTATAGATATCACGACGAATAAATAAATTTTGTACAGAATTTATTTCAAACATAACTTATTCGTTTTCTATTACATTCGCATTACACAAAATAGCTTCAACTTCTCTTTAAATACAATTCCAATACAACTTTGATTAGTTTCTAATTAACATATTTTCGCATTACATCCGAATATTCTCATGTCAATTCATTTCGATATAACGATACCATTCACTGGTCTTCCGCCTGTATAACTCCATTGCCACACTCTTGGGCCTTCGCAAAACTTAGCGGCTATCGCATCGTTCCAACTGAACTCATCGTCTCACCTAGACGGATACCACATCGCCACATCTGACGGATAACTCATCGTCTCACCTAGACGGATACCACATCGCCACATCTGACGGATAACTCATCGTCTCACCTAGACGGATACCACATCGTCTTACTTAGACGGCTCATTCTCAGTCCCCTCTGGACTCTTAGGCAGGCTCAACTCTTCATTTTCTATGTCTAGCTCGTTTGGTACATGACCCTCTGGCATCTTTCGAATGTCTTCATGGCAGTACTTATATGTCCGTTTGTTTTTTAATGATTTCAACATATATCTGTCACCATCTAAAACCTCGGCTACTAAAAATGGTCCTCTAAACTTTGCATCTAACTTAGTCTGATGTCTCTCTTCATTTTTAAGTAGCACATAGTCTCCAACCTTGTGTCTCACAACCATCGCCTTACTTCTGTCGAACCTCGATTTATCATAAGAAGCCAAGGATTCCATGCTCTTTGTGGCTCTAGCCCTTATATTTTCTAAATTAATTTCGCTTTCTGTATCGCACGGTGGAACCAACCCTAAAGGACGAGCTTCTTTACCAACTAGCATCTCTAGTGGACTTGCTTTAGTTGCACGACTAGTTGTGCAATTCAGCGCAAGTTGTACCTCGCCAAGGGCATCTTGCCATGATCGGTGGCTCGATTCAACCGCTGTTAGCAAGTTTTTAAGGGTGCTCATTACCCGTTCTACTTGACCGTTTGCACGGCTCGCTCCTGTGGCAATTAAATGAAGCTTAATTTTTTGAGACGAACAGAACTCCGAAAACCTTGCGCTGGCGAAACACCTTCCCTGATCCGCAATGATACGCGTCGGTACTCCAAACAAAGAGACGGACGATTTAATGGCATTCACACAGCTCTCGGCATCTAACTTTAGAGTATGATGCAAATAAACGAATTTCGTGAAAGCATCAATCTGAACGATTACATACTCCTTCTGGTCGCTTTTACCACTCAGTTTTCCAGTAATGTCCACGTGCACGGTATGCCAGGGTACATTGATTTTTGGGATGGAATGGAGCTCTGCTTGAATTTTACCCGAAGAGGACTTTACAGATTTGCACGTAATGCAACTGTCGACAAATTTGCGAACATATTTGCTCATTTTATCAAACCAATAAAACTGGTAAACTTTATCGAGCGTCTTCATCCATCCCAAATGCATTATTGATTCATGTACTTGGTTTATCACTGACCATTTGAATGCACGGGGCACAACGGGCAAACAACGAGTTCTTCCATTCCTCTGAACTTTGCGATGTAACACTCCCTGCCTTAATTCATAAGTCTTAGCCAAATCTTCAGGAAGATCATTTGATTTTAATTTAGAGACAATGTTAACTAAATCAGAGTCTAATCGCTGTTCCGCAAGAAGCCAATCACTTGAAATTTCTGCTAGATTTACTCGCTTTTCGGGAATTTTACATACAGTTGAAGTAGAGTTTGACGGTAGAGGGTTTCTTGAAAAGAAATCAACATGAGCCATGCGCTTTCCCTCTCTGTATTGAATGTCAAAATTGAAAGATTGCAAATATGCCCACCAGCGGTGTACCCTAGGAGTTAGATCCATTTTGGTGCGCGATGCTTTCAAGGAATTGCAGTCAGTGAATACCACAAACTCTCGACCAAGTAGATAGTGGCGAAAATGCTTCACGGATTCAACAACCGCCAAAGTTTCCAATTCGTAGGAATGGTACCTAGACTCAGCCGGGGATGTTGTTTTGCTAAAGTATTCTACTACATGGCTTCTATTGTTGATCCGGTGTAAGAGCATAGCACCATATCCGTAGGAACTAGCATCGGTGTGCAACTCTATTGGATATTGTGGATCGAAGATCACTAGCACTGGCTCATCCGTAAGAATGGCTACGATTTTCTGTCGAACTTCCTCATGCTCCACGTTCCAAGTAAAACTACCTTTCTCTGAGACAAGCGAATATAGTGGCCTCATTATTTGGGAGAAACCATGCACAAATTTACGAAAATATGAAGCCAGACCAATAAATTGTCTTACTCCCGAAACGGATTGTGGTGGAGGCAATGAACTTAAGGCAATAATTTTCCGTGAGTTTGGTCGTATTTCTCCCGCTCGTACCTCATAACCCAGATACTGAACAGCGGTCTTTAGAAAACTGCATTTTGTTACGTTAAAGGAAAATCCAGCTTCAGTAAGAACGTTAAGAACAATCTCTAACCTTTCAAAACCCAGCTCCTTTGTCGGTGATACTATCATAATATCATCCATGTAAACAATTACATATGAGTGAGCAAGATCTCCCAGTGCCTTATTGATAGCGCGCTGAAAAACAGAAGGCGCGTTTTTAAGCCCAAAGGGCATCGTCACATATTCGTATTGGCCGTCAGGCGTTACGAAAGCAGTATACTCTATGGAATCTGGATGAATTGGTATTTGGTGAAAACCACTTGCCATGTCTAGGCACGTAAAATAATTTGCCCCACGCAGTCTGGCAATTTGATCACTAATTAGCGGCAACGGGTACTTGTCGGAAACTGTATTCGCATTTAATGCTCTATAGTCGACGCAGAGACGATCAGAACCATTTTTCTTCTTTACAAGAAGCATAGGACTAGCAAAAGGAGAACAACTAGGCCGAATAATATTACACTCCATTAATTCCCTCAATCTAGCTCGAACGGTTTCTCTCTCATCAGGACTAAGTCTATACGGCCGCCGTTGCACCGTCTTTGTATGGTCAACTAAGCGAATTACCATTTCTCCTGTACTAACTCGTGTGCGAGGAATCCCTTTAATGAAAGATGTAGAATAATTTTCAAGTAATTTAATTAGTTCGTCTTTGTCATTTCCAATCAACTCAGTGTCAACGTCAATCAAAACGTTTGTCTCTTCAGACACGGAACAAATATTAACCGATTTTGACTTTATAACCTCGATCTTATCTGGTGACAGCATAACATTAAAACCCTGACTTAGAATCTCACGTCCGATAACAATATCATTTTTTAGATGTTCGTCCTGCACTACATGAAACAAGATTTCCATAGTATTTTCATTAATGACGACGTTACTTAAAATCTGCAATGTACTGTATATACCACCATCGCCTATACCCTTTAACATAACAACATTATTGAGGCGTTTGCCCGATAACTTATTGCTAATTTTCTCCTTGATTATCGAACATTCTGCTCCAGAGTCAAAAACAATCGGGTAGATCTCACCTCGCTGCGTCATGCTTCCCATTGGCTCCGACACAAAGCACTGGTTCACCGTTTTGTGTTGAATTGCTCCCTGTTTGGCTTTCCCGTTGTTCGAGCATTGGTTGGAGAAGTGTCCCGGCTGGCCACACCGAAAACATGTCACATTCGGCTTCTCACGCTGCGGTCTCATCTCCTCATTTTGTCGCTTCTTAGCTCTGCAGTCCACCATTTTGTGTCCCGGTTTTTTACAAAAATGGCACAAGATGCTTGACGGTCTTGCTTTTTTGTGATCAGGTTCAGTAATTTCCTCACGGGTGCTTCTACGCTTCTTGTCGAACGTAAACGCCTTTAACTCCATCTGCAATTTACTTCTGGTCTTCACATTCGAAGTAAAAATCATATGTTGCAATCGGTTGTCAAAATTAGCCATATGTGCAAGCACGGTTGAAACAGCTATCTCCTCGACACTCATATTGCGCCACTTCGTTGTTAACGACGTCACCAGACGACTCGCATATACTGCGTGACACTCGTTGTCAGTCGGGCGGCTGTTCAGCAAACTTAGAAACATGGCCGCCGGTGTCTCTTCATTTTCGTAGCGCTGAATGAATAATTCCTTGAACTGCTCCCACTTGATGCCGGGATATGATATTTGGGTTAGCCACTGAGAAGCGCTACCCTCCAACGAGTTGCTCAGGACCATGATGAGACGACTTCCTTCTAAAGGCTGCTCCGACAGTATGATGTCAGCAGTTAGGCACCATTGGGACGCGTCCACGCCTTTGACCTCGGGATTAAATTTTGGCAGCGTGACGACTTTGCTTTGTTTTTGCACGTTAGACGATGTCTGCATAACTTTTGCGAGTTCGATAAAATTGCGGTTCTGCATTTCGAGAATGACGCGCCACTGCTCCTCGGAAAACGTAGGTGGTGGCACCGATCCCACTTCTGATGTCGGGTTAACACTATTTTCCGAATCATTTTCCATTATTAAGATATAGTTTTAGAGTTCGTTTGTCTAAGATTATAGTTTTCGAGCTGTGCGCGTTACACGAATTCCCGAGAGAAAGTGAGTGCTACCTTTTCTGCGGTCAAACTTGTCAACTCCAATTGTCAAACATAATGACCCCGCACATTCTGAGGGCACTCCTTGCCGTCTCACTCACACTCTAGGGACTACGTCCAGCAGCAGCTCGGTCCATCTCACTCATTCGGACCTTTCTGAGCAACTCTATTTACTGCACTCTTTTACCAACACTGCAGTAACTGACAAGACGTCATGACTTAAGCCTAGTACTGACGTCAGATAAATTTTTAGCGGCGTAAAGTGCTCAATCTTTCGCTGTCGACGAGCGTAAGCTCAGTGTTGCCAATGCAACACGGACAAATAACCAAAAGTTGAGTGGTAACTCTACGCGTCAGCGGCGGTTTATTTCAAATTTGAACATGCAGAACTGATTTGGATAAAAAAAGGAGAGAATAGGCATTGAAAAATGCAAATTAAAGTTAATAGAGGAGAAATTTGCGATGGCACGCAAGCACAGCGGGTATTGGGTGCACCCATCGCTTTTGAACTTATTACGTGGATTCTCCCTCTATATTAATGAAAAAATGCAAAGTGTTTGGTTTATGTCTAAGAAAACAATTTTAGTTTTCGTTCTTGCTTATAATTCATTAATATTGTCGTCGTTATTGTCAACGTCGCTGTTTTTCGTCGAAGTTCCAGCCATTTTTTTTAATTTATGTGAGTGAGCGAGATAGATATACCCAGCGAAACTCTAAACAGTTCGATGTTTCGCCAGGCCAGTCAGCTTTTTCAAACAGTGCTGGATAACGCCCGTTCCTTATCTGGCAACTCCGTTTTTAGTTTCAGTTTAGTTGACGTCCGGACCGACAAGCGGAGATAAATGTCGTCTTCTTCTTATTCACCTTACGCCAGCGTTTTTTTTATATGGAGTTTGACCTTACGCTAGGCCTTTTTTCTGACGTCAGTACTAGGCTTAAGCAAATACAATAGGCCAACATAGCCAACACCAAGCCTACTGAGGCTGCTACCAACTTGATAGCGCCACGACATATGTATAATGTGAGACCCGCATTGAGAAATCTGCTAATATTAATTGTGAACTAACGTTACTCAATTACGTTAGTTTATTTAATTCTTGTTCTCTGCATTTTTCTTTGCTTACTAATTTACTTTACTTAATTACTTTAACATGATTAAGAGCCTAATAATAAACGAAAATTACAAAACAGGTCCCCAAAATGAAAAGAAATCGAAATAACATTAAAAGTTACAGCTCTTTCGAAAACACAATGAAAAAGCGATTAACAAATCAATGGGGAGACCAAGTCAAATGAAAAGAGATGGCAATACAGGCAGTATTGAAAGAGAAATAAATGATAGTCGCTGTGAAAGAAATGGGACGCACTGTTTTTGTTGTTGTTGTTGTAGTAGGTGTTAAAGGTGCTTGTTGTTGTGATTGCATTGTAATTAAGAGCACAAAATGAACTTGAGCAACTGTTCAAAAAAAGTAAAAACAAAATCAAAACAGAAAATCAAAACAAATTACAGTTGATAAGCGCTGTCATTGTTTTTTATTTTCTTTTGGCACAGTTTTTTTTTCTTTTGCACAGTTTTTCTTTTAAACAAATTTAATTCAGAGCGTCACACAAATTGGTTTCTCTATATAATCGTTATATATGTATGTATGTTTATATAAGGTAGAGATACATATATGTATATATGATGTTTGTATACGAAGATGCGTATCTTATGGATACAGAAAACAGCTGATGCAATAATGGGCAGCTGTTGCGGCAAAAGTTTTCATTTTTATTCGCTTTTTCGAATTTGCTTTGCTTTTCTTGTTTGTTGTTTGTTGATGTGTTGTTTTCAATTTTGCTTTGATTTTTACGTGACTTTTGTATTATAAAAATAAAGTTGAATTTGTAATTTTAATTTGAAAACTATATAAAGTTATTTAAGTATGTATTAAGCTTGCCTTAATTAATTCATTTTAAGTTGTTTAATTTTTTAAGCTGGAGCTAACTATAAATAAATACAATACAATACAGTTTAATAGTTTATACAGTTTTATTTAAAATACAATGAGCTTTCTTTTTAGTTTGATTTATAAAGAAGTAAGAGTATACTTTTTTTCTTTTTGTGCTTAGCCGTGATAGCCCTATTATCACTTAATTAGACTTTATACATCTTGTTTTCCATTGAATTATCAACTTTTGGACAGTTTCTTTGCTGAACCAGCAAAGGCAGACCAAGAACTCGTTCATTTTTGACATTTGTCGCCAGGCAGATGCACAAAGGTCCGCCTGCTGGGTATCTAAAAATAGTCAACCGCATGGAACATGTGCAGCCAGATATCAGACAACAAAAGATACAGATACGATGCCCAAAGATACAATGGCTAGAGATACATTGGCTTTAGATACATTGACAACTGCAGAGTGCAGCCCTGTAAACAGACAATGCGAGACTTGTTATCCAAAAATAAACACAAATCTACAGATCCGTAGACCCGTCTACAGCTCAGCTGTGGACACCAAAATGAATGAATGAAAATTAATGCACGTCCAATGGATGCACACAGACACACAACCACACACACATGTGCAATTTGTTTCTCTCATGACACGTGTTCCAACATTTACATCGCTTTGTTCCTGTTTATTCTATATTCTTTCCATTCGATATTCTTTGTGCTCGCGGGCAATTGCATAAGGCACAACCCCACACATATTGAGTAAGAATCATGCAAAATGTCACTATAATTTGATAGTACGAGTAGTATGTGCATAGACGAGGGCAGTTTCAAAGCTAATTCAATGTCAAATGAAAAGGTATTTAGGCAACAGATATATTATAATTTAAACATTTAATATAATTGATTATAACTTTACTTTTATCGGAAGCTGAACTGCAGTACCTAGATGAATTTTTAAAATACTATCGATTGCTGATTACCATTATTTCGGTAGTATTTAAAATGACAATTGCTGATAGATGTTCTATTAAATATTTAAGCATTATAAATGTATCAGTTTGTTCTTTTAGTCTTGTAATGAATAGTAACAACCCTTGCAGTTCTCTTCATCAAATATTGTGGCAAGGTTATTTAATACCCGTTAGACCTTCTCCCCTTTGTACATGCATATGTTCGCCTATCTGTCTGACGTTGTAACTGCACGCGTTTCATTTCGCGTTGTTGTATAATTTCTAAAATATTTACTTCTCATAATTGTTTGCAATTGCATTTGATTTTGTCGCCGTCTGCTATTATTATTGTTGCTATACTTTTTTTTATTGCAGTCATTTTGCATTATTCAATCGCAATAAATGCGTTTTGTAAAATTATCAGGCGGCGGGACTCGTGTGCTTAATCAAATCAGAATTATTCAACAGTTTTCTAAACTAAACCTCATCGACTTATTGCATTTCATTTAAAAGGGTTTAATCAGTTGTAGATTTGTTGAATTAGTGTCAAGTTGTTAAATTGCTGACTCTAAAAGTATATTTATTCAATTAACTTTCAGTTTTATACAAATTTTCGATATAGTTTTTGGAAAAATAATATACCAAATAAATTAGCAATACAAGAAGTTAATTGAAAAAGATTTTGTACTAGTTTTATCAAGTGAATTGTTTGTTAGTGATAATGTTAATCGAATGAAGTGCTCCAAAAGTGACAATTTTAATTAATTAATTATATTGATTGTATTGTTTAATTTGTGGACAACAAAATTATCTTTTGATCAAGTATTCTCAGATATTACAGTTAAAATACAGCCCATAAGTTATAATACTTAATGAGCCAAAAAAATTTGTTTATTCATGATTAATATAACTTATTAAATAAATGATACTGTTAAGGATAGATGTATAGTTATATTTAGATTAAATTTCCAGCCAATTCAATTGATTAATTTCAATGTCATCCCAAAAGTTTATTTACCCACAAAAAGATAACAAAGTTCTTGACCCAATCACCCATTTAACAAACAATATAAAGAGAGAATCTAAAGCATATGCAGTAAAATTGTATAATTGGCACAAATGGTGGAAGCCACAAATTGTGTCGAAGCGAATGTGAAAGTTAACGAGTCGACTCGACTCGACTCTCGACTCTGTGCTTGGAGGCCAAGCGGAAGCTGAAAAAACTTCACCCCACGTTCCTCACCTCACCTCTCCACTCCACTCGCCCCGGAACTCAATCAATTTGCGCAATTGTGTGACGAGGGAAATTAGTTTGCAAATTTGGAAATTTGGGTTCAGTGGAGTTCAATGCACTGTATGACTTTATTTCTATTATTATTTTGTTTTTTGTTGTGTGTGTGATAAGGCCAAAAGGGGCAGGCTAAAAGCAAAAGCAAAAGAAATGAAAGAAATGACTATGCCACAGTGCAACGGCCGCCAACTAAAAAAGGAAAACAACAACAACAAAATTTGGACAGAAATAGCAAAAAAAAATAAAAAAATAATTGCGCAGAAAATGCGAGAAACAAAACAAAGCAGCAGCACAAAGTATCTGACAGATACACTCACACAAACTCATGCAAAGGAAGATATTGTATTAACTGGTTTGGCTGGTGAAAATGTAGCTGGAAAAGCAACTTGAAACGCCAGGCGGAAAACTCTTTTGGCAAAACTGCGTCGCAGGTTTTCAATTTCGCACAACGCGTGATTGACTGGATATGAAAAGACAGACAAAGCATGCAAGAGTTAAATACATATATACGACTACACTATACCCTGCACACAAATCATTAGAATGCTATTTCGATTTAGAAAAAAAGGGTATTATAAAGACTTGACTCTGCAGCATATTATGAATGCCGTAATGCGAATCTATAGAACGTCAGCGAACTGGAACTAGTCTGAAATGCTCGCGAAACCAGTTTGGCGTGAGAATTATGATATTTCTTTTGATACGTCCACGTTCTCGGTCTGTGTGTGATTCTTGATTCTGAAATGTGCCCACATTTGTATCAATAACGAACAATTTATGCGCATATTTTCAAATCTTGTCTGCACGTGTAAGCTCTGAGACATGACTGAAATACGATAGGTTTTGTTTTGTTGTTAATTAATGAAAGGCACATTAAGTTTATTCTAATGAGTGTTTGTTTTCTGGATTTTATTACGAAAGCAGTTGCAACTTCCGTTTGCTAAAAACGTAAACAGAAACATGCAATAAAATAAAATAAACACATTTTCATTATTATTAATTAATAAGAAATATTAATAATACAGTACTTACTATGATTACCTTTCTAAAACTTTCTCTCAAGATTTCTTTTCAATTCTGCTTCTTCTGACAGAATAAAGAATTTAATCTCTGTTTATTATTGTAAGCTATTGTTATTTTTTTTTTTTTTGTTATTTCATGACTTTGACATAGGGCAGAAAGCCTGTAATCAGTTCAATAAAACATCGTATCTCAATGTGGAGCTGCAGCTTACGACCCAACGTTAATTAAACATTTTTAATCAAAAAACCGTAGCAACAGTATCAATATTCCTTACTATACATATTTATAGACTTTCAACAAACAAAAAGATGCCTTAAACAAATGATTTGTGTTATCGGTCAAGTAGCGAGTATTTATTGATTGTAAACATCTTTAAAAATAAAGTGGAGTAAAACAATCAATTATTTTTAAATATAATTACATTTGTAGATGCAACTGGAAAGCAGAGATAATGAAAATGAGTTCTGTATGGGTTTATACTCGTTATGTTTCAAATAAAATTTATTTTTTATGTTTGCTCGTACATTTGCTGGTTTTTTGTTGTTCTAGATGTTGTTGTATAGAATGTAATGAGTTATCGCCTCATTTCATATTTAATACAAGTGCGAAATTGAAGGTACTTACACATATTTACACTTTCCTCTGTTGTTGGACAGGTAAACACAGACAAAGAGTCATTGTCGCTTGTTAAGTGCCAGGTAAACAGCGTCTCTGACTCTGACTCTGACTCTGTCTTCCCTTATCGCTAAGAGGCAAACTAATGCCAAGTTAAACGGTAAAGTTAGGAACTTAACCAAGTCTGAAGGTCTGCAACGGCTGAATGCGTTTTTGCGTATCTATAAATAACAACGCAATGGGACGCGGGACTTGGGACAAGGAACAAGTTGCATTCTGCAATTTGCATTTTGCATTTTGCATTTGAGTTGCAAGCGGCACTTGCTGTTAATTATTTATGCGTATATTTATGGCAACAGTTGCAGTTATTGTGTGTGTGTTGCGTGTGCCTGCAATTGGTGCTGAAAATAGCTTTGCAATGGTTCAGTGTTGCAAAACACACGCAGCTGCTCTCTTAGAAATTTGCACAATGTAATAATTAATTCATTCATTTAAATTAATGATAATATAATTTAATATACAGCAATAAATTCTCAAATGTTAACGAATAATTGATTGAAATTTATAATTCTCATTCTGTTTATCTTGAGTAATTATCAATTAATTATGCAAATTCGTAAAATGATTGCAATAATAATTTCAATAATTACAAATTTATTGAGAATACTAATATCAACACTATTAAATCACTTCAAAACACACACTGTAAACTCCAAATCTGGCTATGACTGCACTTACGTTGCATTGTTGCATTGTCAATCGGATTTACGGTAATTGACACGTGAGTCATTAAAAATTGTGTTAACTTTGCGATCAGCATTTAATTTGTGGTTACGTGTAAATAATCTGTTTCGAATATATACTCATATATGATTCAATATATTGTTAAAGGTTGAAATAAATCAGACCAGACACTTCAATGAGTTGAACTTTTTTTTTAAAGGCATCCCTCCAAAACAGGTTCAATGGCTTTAGTTCGTTAACCAACACTAATGAATGCTAATTAACACTGTGTTTGTTTGATTGATAATTTCAGAAACACATGCCGGTGGCGATCAAGTGCATTACCAAGAAGGGACTCATCAAGACGCAGAATTTACTCGGCAAGGAGATTAAAATTCTCAAGGAATTAACGGAGCTGCATCATGAGAATGTTGTTGCTCTCTTGGATTGCAAGGAGTCCCAGGATTGTGTCAATCTGGTTATGGAGGTGAGTACAGTATTTAACACACGTTATCAACAGTCTGGTCAATATTTGCCATATCATTGTTTATGTCTTTGGCATTACAGTTGTTTAACAACAGAACGTATTATAGAACCTTTATATGTATATATTTGTATAAATATTAATGATATATGGCCCCATCGTATGACTCAGTTCTGTTGTTGCTGTCGTTATTCAGTGCACCCAGAGTGCACGTAGGCAAAGTGAACTGAACGTCATGAATACACTCCTCGTTCTCCCCTCGACATTAAACTTTCAGCTAAAACGCTACGCAATTAATTGCGGAAGTTGCAAAGTCTACACGAAAACAAAATAAATATACCGAAACGTCATTTCCCAGACTTAGCCAACTAGCGCCTACCCTGTAAATCTGAAATTATAAATACAAACTCAATAGTATTGTTGGAACGTTTTTAAATTATTTAATCAATATTTGGGCTGATTGACCTAAAAGGAAATGTCGTGTGCTAAAATAATAATCGATCAGTTTGTCAAACTAGAAATATCGTCTTTTATCAATATCTTCACAATATATTTCACAATGTTCTTCTGAATAATTTATTTTTTTACCCATATTTTTATAGATACTTTCTCTTTTTTTTGCCTTTTTATGTCTCTAACTCTCTTCAATAGTTTGTTTAAATTTGACGTATTATATAAAATGTTATCGATCAAATTGAATTAAGAATGTGTAATTGAAAATACCTATCTGATCGATCCATCTTTGTAGGGTGTTTGTTATTTCACAATCTGATGTGTAAATTTGCCGCCTTCAACTTAAATTTGTTGACCTACTTGTTTATTGATTAACGTATTGGCTTGTTTACTTCCTTGAGTCTCATCCCAATGAATTTCCTTCCATTTTGTTTTTGGCGTTTTCCACAGGTGTTTGCATACTTTTAGCGCGCAATGTTCAGGCATTTCGAAAATAGGTCAAAGTCTTGGGCGACGCATTAGTTATTTGCCTTGATAAGATTGTCTTTGTTATCAATACATGGCCATTATAGTTTGGTTATGTCCCATTTAACTTGATTTATAGTAGAATGTCCTGAAAGAACTTTCTAATATGCACATAAGTCTGTGCTATAATTTAATTGGGTTTCCCAATTGTATTTTCATTTATTTCAAAGTAGAAATTAAAGTGCGATTAGCTTTGTGTGTTTTGTTTGACTTTGACCCGATTCCGTATATTTATTCTGCTCTGTACCCTCCAACTCCTGCCCCTGTATTCTAATTTCTAATGTAATCAGTTTTTACTCGTGTTATTTATTGATTTAATTGCACGCGTTAGCTTCCCCCTTACCTGAAATACAAACAAATATTACACTTACGGTTTTGCCCATTTGTCTGGCATGTGGTGCGAGTCTTTTTATCAGCCAGCTAGATGAGATAACCAGAAATTGTTGGTAGAAAGTCGAGATAAAGCTGTGGGAGTGAAAATATAATTTATTTCTCTATTCAAACTTGTCAAATCATCTTCAAAAATGATTTGGACTGAAGTGAAAGCCATTGTTTTGTTTATACTATTTACAATAATTCTTGTTTATTGTATAAATTGGCAAAAGTGTCTATATTAAGAGTACGACAGAGTCTAAGAACTAACATTTAGGTCATTATTATTGATATGATGTGTTATATTATTTTCTTGTTACCAAAAACGAGGTGTGAGGAGGAGGATGTTCTATATAACAGAGGGCTAAGCGACTAGGCGACTTAAACTAAGCGACTAAGACTATAATCCCATCTACAATTCGTTTTTTATGGATCAAACTACAATATGCAAACAGAGTGCAAGTCTCGTAACGTTTGGCAAATGCTGCAAATGTTCATTTAACAAATGGAATTTGTTGGAATCGTTAATTGTGAATTGTAAATTGTAGATAATTAATTTAAGGCAGCGAGCGTGCGTCTTAGGCTAACTTATTTAGCGGTATTTCCTCAGTGGGATGCACCTGATCCTTTGGCTCCTTTGGTTTGCTGGTGCGGCAACATTTCGTCTTGATGCCACCGATATCCTTGCGACAAATTAAACCGACAATGATGCCAATAATGGCAAGTACCATAATGCCTGCAAAGAAATGCAATTCAGATAATCTCTTCATCTCTACTCATCTATAAGACATGCACTTACAGATGAGCAGTGTGTTGATGGTGTCCTGTGAGATGGGCACCTGGTAGGGCTCCTCTTTGTCAGTGCTGGATTTCACATCTGCTTCAGTCATGATGCCCGCTTTGGCCACACTCACCGATGTCTCGTTGTTGGCCATTTGTTGGTGTCTATTGTTATTACGATTGCGATTGGCTGCTGAAACAATATTTGCATGAGCATTTCCACTTTAAAATTGAGAGTTATTGTTTATTGTTTGTCACCTGTACGCGGCGGCAAGGGCGTTGCTGGCTTTGGAGTGCTGGGCAACGCCGTCACACGCTTAAATGGCTGGTCTGTCGCCTGAATGAGGCTCTCGTTGAACGTTTTACCAAGAACGAGCTCAAAGCAGCTGACATCAAAGTGTTCAAGGCTTATAGTATCAATTGAAACGAGTAATTTGCAGAGCTCCTCAATGTTGGCTTGATCCAATTCGGGCAGTTTCAGTTTAATTATACTCTTTATCGGCGTAAAAGCTCTCGTATTGATTTGCTGTCAAACGAGAAGAAGAGCAAGCATCAGTTTATGTCTAAAGTGCGCATGCGGCAGCTAGAGCGAGACAACTATACAGACACATGCCAGCATGTGTTCAGTGCTGCCAACTTGTTATCCAGCTGACAGCGATTATCGATAGCTTAAGTAATTGGCGCGCAACTTACTCGTTTGAATTCGTTTTGATCCAACCGCAACGCAGTCAAGCCACTCATATTCATGAATATCTGCTCTGGCAATGCCGTCCAGCTGCAGTTGGAGCATCTGAATTCAGTTAAACTCGGTTGATTCACAAATGAGCCATCTGTGCGCTGTACAATAGAATTATTGCTCAGATCCAATAGCTCCAAGTCTGTGGCACCTGCAAAAGTGTCGGGTTCGATTTTGGTTAATTGGTTGTTGGCCAAACGCAGACGACGCAAACGATCCAAGCCATTAAATGCCTAAAACAAAAAGAAATAGTTAATCATCTAAGTAATTTATAATTGACTAAATTGATTTACCTCTTTGTCAACTTGCTTGAGCAAATTGTGACTTAAATTGATTTCCACCACTTTGGATAAATTGGCAAAATCCTCGGCACGCAGCTCAGCAATGTCGTTGTGACTCAAATCAATAATTGCTGCCATTTTGGGCAAATCCAGTGGCACATGGGTCAGTTGAGCATGTGTGCACTGGACAAACTTGTAGTCCTCCATGCAGTGGCAGCTGCGGGGACAACTTGGCTCCAACACATGGCTGCTGCGGCGAGGAATACCTAGAAAAAAACACAATCAAAATTGATAAATTTATGAACTTGAAAGAGAGGCAAACTTTAGTTATGATAATTAAAGTGAGATAAGAATAGTTCATTTATAGAACTTACTAAAAATAGGCCGATATGTTGTTGTTGTTGTCGATGATGTTATGTCCAATTGTCGATTGGCGGCTATCTCTGGATTTTTATCCGCGTCATCATAATCATCATCGTCATATTCGTAATCATCATTGAAGCTGTTGTTGTTGTTGCTGCCATTTTCGTTGGTCTCCACTGGAGCCGTATAACTAATACTATTGAAAATTAAGAAAAATATTTGGAGAATGAGAACTCGTAGCACACATTGGGTAATTAACTGGGCTAAGCCACAGTTGATTAGCAACTGTTTTTGCCAAGTTGTTTAGCCAAAAACTCTTAAATTGGCAGCAAATGTTTTGCCAATTTTAAAGTGACGTAAGATTACATTATGAAACACTCCTAGCAATGTGTCCTGAAACCGCACTTGACCTATTTAAGCACAGTAATACCCTGTAGTGAACAACAGAAGTGAGTTATGATGGGTTAAGGGTTATTGATAAATTTATTTTCATTTATTCTTATTAAGAATTATTTAAGGAATGTATTTTATACATTTTTGTTATCTAAATGTTAATTAAGAGGTATTTTTTAGTTGAGCAGCTTTAGAACGCTTTATTCTCGTATTATATTTTTTTTAAGTTTCGCTCTTTATCATTATTCGCTTTTGTTTGTTATTGGAGCCGCATGAATGAAAACGGGCGGGAAACCTGTTTACGTCATGGCTAAAAAGCCACAACTTGGTAAGAGGCTTGTTTATTTTTGTATGTCTCTTTTTTTATTCTCACTCTCACTTTCGTTTTTGTTTGGCTTGTCGAGATTTTGGCCAAGTTGAATCCTTCATTAGGCAGCGATTTAGTTGAGGTTTTATTCATTTGGCTTTATTTGCTAAAATGTTACGAGGTGATTTAGTGTGGCGTCAGTTCAAGTACGTCTTACGTATAATCGCGACATACAACTTGTCTAAATTGCGTGACTTTTGATTCTACGGAATGTAATGAAATACATACTATTTATATTAAACTGTGTCTGAGCTCAAAGTTCATCGAATGAAAGGGAGAAGTAACAGATTATAGATCTGAGCTTTACTAAATACATACAATAAATTCCGTACCCAATCGTATTTCTTCCGCTTGTAAATATTATCATTTAAAGACTGTAACTAATCTACCAATTGTTCAGTTTTTTTTTTATGGCTTAATCGACTATCATGTGTGCCAAGGATGACGACATGCGAGTATTTCATTTAGAACTGCAGTAAATAGATTAAAGCAACCGACCCTTGAGACTGTTATACCCCCAACTCTGGGACTTTAGAGTAGTGCGGAATAAATCAATATAAGTAAACTTCTGACTAGCGCCAGTTGTCTGTAAGTATAGAGAGTCCATATGTGAGTCATAAAATGCTTTCTTGAGTACTTTGAATGCTTGCCGCATTGGGAAAAACATATCGATAAGTACGTCTAAGTATGCATACATATATAAACAGTTATATGTGTATATTATCGTTGCAACTGTTTGCCTTATCAACTCTTCGATTAGGCAAGTGTCCCCATACAAAAATACACAAGTATAATAACATTAATTACGAGTGGAACTTTTGTTACCGTGTCGGTCGTTAAATAAAAAATACAAATGTTAAAAGAATTAATTTTGATATAATGCCGGTTCAAGGTCCGGGAGTACTCGGTTTTCAACAGGTTCCCATATGATTTCGTTGCGTAAATTTTACCCAATGTAGAACTTTGTACTTTTGTTTTGCTTTTGCTGTAATTGCCCCTCAATCGGTGTCTATAAATAAATCATCACACTCCCATTCCATTAGCAATGCGAAAGGTTTATCAATTTGTCATGGAGAATCTTACGAATAAATTTCCCCATGTCAAAGTTTCGATGAATTGAATTAAAAGTCAGAAAATTGGCTTAAAGTGTTGCATATATTTATTGGCTAAACAATTGACAGCGGAAAAAACAAGATATGCAAATTGTTGTGTCTTAAATTACTTGATTTACCTTACGCTCAGCAGAAATATTAAAAGTAATCCAAATTTGTAATACACGTGCATTTTGTTGTTGCTGCTTGTTTTTAAAATTATTTCTTTTTATTATTACTTTTCTTATGCAAGGTAATATAAACTCATGTCATTGTCGAAATTGTTGATTCACTTTTCATGCTGTTGAATAAAGTTGTAAAAATGTTGATTATATAATCAAATAATTAAACCAGGTGAACTACTTAAAATTATGCGCACAGTTTTAATACATATCACACGATTACTTAAACGATACAGATTTCATTAAATCTTTTGAATTGTTAGCAAATACTATGGGGAACTCTTGAGCTTAGTCTCTTCACGGGAAGGCTTATCATGATGAGTGATCAACTAAAACAGTAAAGATTTCTGAGGCTGAGAGAGCCGCTCACAACACAGATTACTGCATTGAGACAGAGCTAGATAGACTGTGTAACATACATATACGCATGTGTTATATGTATGCCAGTGCGTATATATAATTACATTTCGTTAAATAGCTCTATTTTACACTTTCGTCAAGTTTTTGATTCTGATTCACCGAGCAACACTTTCTGTTTACTTTTCCGAAATACAGAAACCTTGCCAAATATTTTTATGTATATACTCTTGCATACATATATTATGATTTGCTCAAAAAAGCATTAACAATATTGAAGCTTTCGTCACACGAGACGCGAAGCTTGAACGCCACTTTGACTTAACGCGTACACGGCCAACTTATGACTGAGCGAACTCAAAAGCTGCCAAATGCGGCAGTAGCAACAGTAGGAGAGAGAGAATGAACTTTAGCTTTTATGTCTTTTGCGCTGAGCAGCAGGTGTCTTTGAGTGTGACAGCAGAGAGCGAGCGAGTACGGGAGAGTAAAGAGTGAGAGTGAGAGTGAGCTTCTTGCGACTGCGCTTCTGTGACGTTTCGTGTCGGCACACTTTGCACGTCATCTCTCACATCTGCCAATATTTGATTTGCATTTTTGTCTTTCTCTCCCTCCCTTATGCGCTTTATCTTTGCATCTCTGTTAGACACGATTATTTGAATGTTTAATCAGTTAATCTTATCAAATTGGTTTGTTGTGCTTTCATTAAATATAAGCAAAATGTTCCTACTGTTCGTGCCGACATTTATAAGAGTTCATTTAATTGTTGGCTATTTCTTTTAATTAGTACGTATATATAATTAATTCCATTTTGTAATCAGAAATGTTACTCTGTCAACTTGTTTTAGTTGCTTTCTTTGAATTAAATTCCCAGTTAGAGATTGAGAAGTATACGAGCAGTACACATGTTAAAACATATGTATGTACATATGTATGTTAGCTTTTATCGCTTCACAGCCGATAGAAAAATGTTGACCTTTAGTCGGGCTGTCGTATTAAGTTGCTTATAGTACGAATTACCCTAGTCACAGTGTTTTTATAAGGCGTTTGATGTTTGAAGTTTATAAATTCCCCGAGCTTTGAACATTTTATTTGCTTGTTGGCATGCTTGATTAATGTACAGTTACTGCGCGAGACGAACGAATGCCGCGAGTGTCCCTGATAAACTGAGCTGAGTGCGCTTGCGACGTCGATGGCGACGCTAACATCGCTTCAACTTAGGAGAGACCAAGCTTTTTAGTCAGCATTCTCTCACTCTCTGTCGTTCTCTCTTTATATGGCGTGCATTTGAATTTGGCAATTGGATTTTTCGATAATGCGCTGACTCATGCGCAGTTGTTGCATTATTCGTTTTGTTTATGGTCCGTTTTATTGATTATCAAAATGTCGCTCTTTCTCTCTCAACTGCAATTGTCTTTTTTTTATTGTTGCTGTGCGCTTTACATGTCAATGACTTGTTTGTATCTGTTTGATTTTGTTTTTTGGTGCATTTCTTTTGCCCGCAATCCAAAGTAGAATCTTTTGTCATTTTAATTGCCTAATATTGTTGCAGTTGTTGTTGTGTGTGCTATTATTATTATTACTATTAGCGCATTGTTTGCTCATTACAATGTAAGTAGCCCATCCATTTGGTCATTCATATTTATGAACATTTTTCTGTGCTTATTGTGCATGAAAAGCTCTTCTGCCTACAAAGCAAACATTTCTCTGCCTTTCCCTGTGTCTCTATCTCTCTTTCGGTTTGCGTTGCCGCAATCTGTCCGCAAATCTGAAGGTCAACCGCAAATCCTTTTTGGCACCGCAAATGGCAAACAACTCGCTTCTGCCTCTTACCTTTGAAAAGCTTTTTATCCATGCATAAAAAAAACCATGTGATATGCCGAGGGTTGCTCAAGTCATTCTTGGTTTGACGAAAGCATTTAAAAGAATTTCGAACTATGTAGTATTTATTCCCTACTTTATAATTCATTTTATATTTTATTTTATATTTTCTCGATCCTCCTCACCCTTAGGACTAATATTTATTATATGATAGAAAAATATCATTAACACCCCTTTCAATTCGAAAGCTCAAGTAATATCTGACAAGATGAAAACACTTAAGAACTTTTGAAGTGTCTAAAGCTGGAACTGTTGACAGCTGCTTTTAAAAGCTTTAAGCAATTGACAGGGGTTGAATACAAAAGGGGAACTGTACCATCAACCCTTATAAGAGTAAACCGTAAAAATAAAGATGGAAGCTCATTAAATTTCTGAATTTTGTACTTAGAAATGATCATAATCATAAATCATTTCATTTTGACCTTGCGACAACGTCAGAGAAACTGAAAAATGTGTATTCCATAATTGACTGGCGGAACAAAAAACAGACCTCGTTGAACTGTACGCAAAGAAAACTGGAAGTACAATCCAATTCATAATTCAGATACAATCGCATCTCTGGGCATCTGTTGATTGAGCTTAATTAATTCGCATAGTACGCGATTTGCTTAGAGAAGATATTGTTTATCTTCATATTCATATGCTTTCATTTATTTATTTCTTTAATTTTTTTTTGTATTTTTTCTTTGACAACTTGCAGTAAATCACTACTATATTTAGTTTTTCTACAACTTATACAAAATTAGATAAATTAATGATGTTTTATAATAAGACATTGCATAAATATTACGAATTCAGAGAGTTTTTCAGTTCAAAGTCGGTTCAGGTTAGTTAACTGGTTTCAGCGTGGTCAAAAGTCGATAGTCTTTAGGCTGCGGTTGTTTGTTGTTGTTCCTGGGTGGTTGTGGAGGCCGCTGAGCCGGCCTCGGGAGCCTTCTCATCGATGGCCAGCCAGGGACAACGTTTCTGCAGCTCCAAGCGGTACCTGGGATGACTGATGGCATACACAAAGGGATCTATGCAGGCCACCAGTTTGCAGGTGCAGGCCGGTATCATTGTGGCTCCAGGTGTCAGCAAACTCCGGTCCCCGAATGCTCCGATTAGGGACATGACGCCATAGGGTGTCCACGAAACGAAGAATAGAAAACAGATGGTAATCGCTGTCTTGGCCACTCGTATCTCAGCGGTTTCCTTGCTCTTGTCCACATTTGATCGCAGGGATTCCACATTCATCTTCTTGGCCTGTTCCCGTAGTGCCTTCTCGTGGCTGAAAACATGTCCCACAATCTGACTGTAATAGTAGATTATCATCAGGGTGGGGCAGACAAAGCTGAAGAAGAATATGGTGCCCACAAAGAGACGGGTATCAAAGTTGTCCGTTAGATAATCGAATGAGCAGGATGTCAGATATCCTTCGGGCACAAAGCGATCCCAGAACTGCGTTAGCGGTAAAACAACCCATGGAGTACAGTAAAGCCATATGATAACGTTCATGACGACGGCCTTGGTGAAGGTCATGTTGCGATTCATTGGCTTCGTTATGACATTGAAGCGATCGTAACCAATCGCCGCATTTGTCATTCCTGCTCCGATTCCAGAATACGAACCGATGGCGGCAAACAGTTGGCATCCCGCGTTGCCCAAGGCGAATCCACGGTGGAAACTATTGTAGATGAAGATGGGCGCCTTGAGGCACATTATCAAATCGAAGACCGCCAAATTCAGCACAAACATATTCGACGGTGTGCGCAACGATTTCGATGTACTGAATATCCAGATGACCATGCCATTACCCAGGGTCGAGGCGCAGAATAGAAAGATATAGAAGACGCCCAGCATGTAATGCATCGATGCCGGTGGCTCCAACTGTGTCAGCCAATGCTCCGGTATATATTGTATCTGATCCGGTGGCACATTCCAGCCCAGAAACTGCAGCTCCCCGTTGCCCGAGACTCGCGCCTCCGGCCTCAGCAATGGAGTCTCGCTGGCATTACACAGCGCCCCCGCGGCGTCCACCATTTCTACGTCTCTACGAACCGCAGTCCGAACTTTTACCTTATGGTCTATCTGTCCAACATACGGCGTATTTTATACCGTTTGAACAAGTCCGACATTTGGCTAATTGCATTTGGGCCTTGCGTGCCGCCAAATACTTTTATTTGCCAACTGTGCAGTTTGCTGAAATGACCAACAACCGGGCTCAAAATCGTCACCGCAATTCGCAGAGATTAACAATAAGCAAAAGGCCAGAACCACAGATTCTTAAAGCTCTTGCAGATACAGATACATGCATATAAGTGGCATAGATACATTTTATAAAGTATTTTGATAAGCAGAGTTTGCTTGGTAAACGGCTTAATCGTTTAAGATTGAGTAGATTTAATACGATTTATATCTGAAATATTCTTCTTTACAAATTTACCAATATTCGTACCATTGTACATTTGTACCATAGCTTCAAATTCATATTAATTTATGAAGAATTAGCCTGAATGTCAAATCAATCATTTTTAATTCTTTCTATATTCAAATTTTCTTGAGTTAAATATTTTTAAATATTGTTTTTTAATACTTATCACCGAACCATTTTAGATAATTGTCTACCTTTGTTTTCTTCATAAAATACAATATTGAAAAGGTACCCAATGTACCAACAAATAAAAAATGTACCCATCTTGGTACAATTGTACCATAAGTGGCAACCGTATTTATAAGCACGGCTACCACAATTGGCGTTTTTGCGCCAAAACTGGCTCTTTTTTTTCCAGTTGGCGCAATGGCACTTATTTTTGCGATCTGGCTCTATTTTCATCAGTTCAGAATCAGCTATTTTGTATAGTTTTTGAGTTGAAAGTACATGTTTATTTTTATTTAATAACATAATCACTAGATAAAGATTAAAATGTGAAATACTTTAGATATATGTGTTATTGATTTAAGTGTCTGTGAAGGCATGAACTGAAAAAATTTTTTTTTGGCTCTTTTTTAGCCAATTTGGCCCATTTTTTGGTTGTTTTTGGTTCAGTCAGATATTTTTAAGTGGCAACCGTGTTTATAAGCTCGCTGTTTAAGTTTAGCAACTCTCTCAAGTTGCAATAAGAGAAGCTTTTAGTGTTTATTTACAACTCTCTTTAACGCTGTCTTCTCTTTTCTTCTTGCAGTATTGCAATGGCGGCGATTTGGCGGATTATCTGAGCGTTAAAGGCACCCTCAGCGAGGATACCGTCAGGCTGTTTCTCATACAACTAGGTAAGTTAATCAAATAAATGATTGATTATTAAAATAGTTATCTGATTATTGAATTTATTTGAATTGCAGCTGGTGCCATGAAAGCACTTTATACCAAAGGAATTGTGCACCGTGATCTCAAGCCACAAAACATTCTTCTATCGCACAACTATGGCAAAACTCTGCCAGCTCCATCGAAAATAACGCTTAAAATTGGTAAGTACATCAGCTAAATGAAAAACATGGCTTAAATAATTATTAAATTGCCTGGAGAGAATTTATAAACGTATAAAAAAACTTAAACTTAGCGCAATATTTTACAGTTTTTTTTTATTTTAATTGAGTTGTAATTTTTATTTTTAATTTGACAATTATTAATTTTTTAATGAAATTTTTTTTTTTTTTTTTTTTGTAATTGGACATTATGTTTATTTAAAAATTAATTTTTTTTTTATTTATTTCCAAATTTCCCATTTTTTTTACATTTATAATTTTTTTAAAAGAAATATCTAACATATAATTTTTTCTTATCCTTGCAGCTGACTTTGGCTTTGCGCGTTTCCTCAATGAAGGCGTCATGGCGGCCACTTTGTGCGGTTCTCCCATGTATATGGTAAGGAACAGGAGTTGTTGGACTTGACTTATATTTATTAATCACAATTTGTTTGACAGGCCCCGGAAGTCATCATGTCGTTGCAGTATGATGCCAAGGCCGATCTCTGGTCGCTGGGAACCATTGTCTATCAATGTCTGACGGGCAAGGCGCCGTTCTATGCACAAACGCCCAACGAGCTGAAGTTCTACTACGAACAGAATGCCAATTTAGCGCCCAAGTAAGTCGAAAAATTTTATTAAACAAATGCTGAACATTTTTATTTACAACTCTGATTGTTTTTAGAATACCGCATGGTGTCTCGCCGGATCTACGTGATTTGTTGCTGTGCCTGTTGCGTCGCAATTCCAAGGATCGCATTTCCTATGAGAGCTTTTTTGTGCATCCATTTCTGCAGGGCAAGAAGGCGGCCGTGTCGCCGGGTAAGTTGTCGCGAAGTCTCTAAAGATCTGTAACTTACAATGTCGCTTGTAGTTGACATGCCACCGTTGTCGAGCGGCACGCCGCCTGTTAAGGCCAAGAGTCCATTGCAACAGCAGATGGAGCAGGAATTGCAGCTGGTCAAGCTGGCCGAGCAGCAGCAGAAGGAGCGCGAGGAACAGGAGGCGGCACAGGAAGAGGAAAATACCGGTAAGTCTAATAAAACTATTTTTTAGCTCAAAAAAGTTTAAGAAGTTTGTGCAAATTTATGTAACAGGCAGAAGAAACTTTCTTTTTAATTTTTAATTTTTTTAATTGTATAAGCAATCAGATCTCAGAGATGGTAAGAGATAGAAGCACCTAATTTGGTGTGCAGCTTACATGTGCAAAAAATGATATGAATATGATATTATAGTGTTGAGTTATGTTAACTCATTTTTTGTTTTCGAAACAAGATTCTACAATAGGATTAATCCATTGGCAGACAATAAATGTAAGGTTATGGTTAAGGTTTCAAATACTTCCTTTAATGTCTGGTAAAGTTTAAAATTGTATTTTAAATGAATTGAATTTCAAACGAACCTTTTATTTATATGTAGAGCTTTAACCGTGACAAAAATGTAATGTATCCAATAATTTCTTAGTAATCTGTAATCTAAAAATTTGCATAAGTGTATTTAGACCAAACGCATCCATATAACAAATATTTAAAATATTTTTCATTATTTATATTGTATTGTTACGTATATGAATGGACTGCACTTCACGTATTGGTTAAATATTTTCCATAAATATCTGAAATAAATTGTATACCAATCATTATATTGGTTATAGGGTATATTTAGGTGATGTAGTGTTAGGGTATTCGTTTGCAGGGTATCTTGTAGTTGTGTCCTCTCATCTAAAGCTTTACAACTTGTTCTTACAGTTTCTGTGGTGGCTAATCCGGCCATCTGTGCCACGATCACCAACGTGGGTGTGCTCTGTGATAGTGAGAACAACAGCGCCTCCTGCAGCTCCCATGAGGATTCGGATGACTTTGTGCTGGTGCCCAAGAATCTGCCCGAGGATCAGCGTCAGGCCCAGGGACAGGCTGCCCAAGCACGCCAGCAACAGCAGCCCGCACAGAACCAATCCAGTCCGCCACGTCCCAGTAGCTTGCCCATCTCGGAGCCAAAGCCAGTGCCGGCACCGGCACGACGACATCTGGCAAATGCCGGAGCTGGAGCCGGATCACCGGGCAGACAGAGCGGTGTGCCGCTGACAGTGGCCACTTTGGCGGCAGGTGGACATCAAATCCCACGCTCGCAGCCCATTAGCGTGAAGCAGCCCCGGGCGGATCAGCGCAAGAGCAGCGTGAGCAGCGACATCAACTCGATTTCACCGCCAGCTGTGCAGTTCGCCATTGGCACGCCACCGACACGGGTGCGATCCGCGTCTGGTGGCTCCCTGTCGGAGACGCCGCCGCCGCATGCGCCCAGCACCTGGCAGGTGTCGCCCGGACACTCGCAGTCGCCGTTGCGCAGAAGTGGCAACAGCTCGCCGGTGCTTCCGTCCGCAGCGCTGACCAAATTGCCAACTCTGGGCAGTCCAACGCTACTCGTGGCGCCCGGTTCGCTAGGCTCCATTGGCTCGGCGGGCAGCGGATCGGAGAACAACAATCAGCATCACATGTTGGGGCCACGTGCATTCACTTTGCCCGAATTGGGTGCCACGGGCGGACTGCAGAGTCTGTTGGACACGGCTGTTGGTGCCGGCGGACCCGGCAGTGAGCCGCATGCATTCCAGGCGCCCGAATTGTCGGAGGAGACCCTCATGGATCGCGAGCACAACGAAACCCTTTCCAAACTCAACTTTGTGCTGGCCTTGACCGACTGCATCCAGGAGGTGGCCGATTCACGCTGTGCGCCGCTTTCCACGCTCATGGTTGCCGGCAGCCAGACGGCGGCCGAGCAGCATCAGATTCCACCCCACGCCCCGGAGCACTGCAAGCGGGCGGAGCGTCTGGTACTCCTCGTGCGCGCCCTCCAGCTGCTATCGTCCGGCCTCAATTTGGCCTCACAGCAGCTGCGCAACGGGCAATTGAAGCCATCGTCGAACGTTAAAAATGGTAAATATTCTCACTTTAGTCAAATAATTTAGGGTCACTTGTTATTAGAAGCAGTGCATTTGCTGTGTTTCTTTATTTGGCAAGGGCCTTAAAATATTTGTCAGCTGCGTTGAAAGACCACGACGTTATTGTTGTTTTTTTCTAGCTGACAAGCATGTCAATTTCAACTTAGAAGGCTGTGCTTTTTACCAAGTCAACATAGTTTTGCTTAGAGATGACCACCGTTTACCTTAGAGTTGACTCAGTTGCCATCAAAATGTTCAGCCTACTGAGGTGAAATTGACCAGCTTGTCAACTAGTGTAGATGAGCCCTAAAGAAGGCGACATTGTGACATCAATTGAACATTTGAGTTTTGTGAGCAAACTGAGCTACTTGCTGCCTACCGCTGATCTAAACAGTTGGACAGTTTTTTTTTTATAAAATAATACAAAATTCATGATACACTGGAAAACAATTAAGAAAATTAGATATTTTTGTTTGCCTTAATTAAAACCAAGGCTCGAAGCTTCTCAACAATTTAAGGGCATTTGCAGTCTTCCATTTAAAATGTTCATTGTTACTTATTGTGCATCCTTTATTCTTTCAGCGCTGCTCACCATGAACGCCAAATATCGGAGCATATTGTTCGAGTCGAAGCGCCTTAATGGCAGTGGCCTGCTCCAAAAGGCGAATGCATTTAACATAACCGCGGATAAAATACTCTACGACTATGCGCTGGATATGGTAAGTTATTTAAACAAATAATTATACTCGATTTTGATCAATGTTGTCTTACAGTGCCAGGCAGCTGCGCTGGATGAGCTGCTCAAGAATACAAAGAATTGCTTTGAACGCTACAACACCGCACACATTCTCCTCCACTCTTTGGTGCAGAAGTGCAATCATCCACAGGACAAATTGCTGTTGAATAAATGTAAGTGAAAGTCAAGACTTTGTATATATTCCCCTATTAACTGTCTACTATCTATATTTTGCAGATCGTGATGCAGTGGAAAAGCGTTTGAGCATATTGCAACAGCATGGATATATCTATGTAACCGATGAGAATGCCTAGGAAGAGAGAGGAGGAGGAGGAGAAGAAGAGAAAGATGAAGCAGCATCAATTGTCGACAATTCCTTAAGTTATTTCGATCCCTGATAAGTTGAGTTGAGTCGTAAAACATGTGATTAAAGCAGAACTACATACACATACATACATAGACATACACATATTTTTTAATAGTATCATTTAACCTTGAGCAATGTTTAAATTTGAAACAAAACACCAAACTGACAATTGTCCAATGTAAATAGTTTGAAATATGTACGTAGTTTTTGTTTATCTTTTATAATTTTTGTTAATGCTTATGAAAAAAAAACGCCTGCTCGACGCCCATATAGTAATTAAGCTAAACGTATATACATAAAAAATATATATATATATTATTATTATGATATGTAAATGATACACAAATGATACAGATAATCATTGATAATGTTTATGGGGCAATTTGCAAAGCCAAACTCAGTTTAAACTACGAGTATGTTTATAAATCATGCGTACATACATACATACATAGGTGCAGGCCGAGTTTAATCAATATCTTTTTCCATTTCCATTTCAAAATGCATCTTGGTATTACTTTATATTTAGAACACGCATATTTATGGCTGCACTATACACAAAGAAATGATATAAATGTGCTATGTTCATAGTTTTTAGTTAGGTTTCTCGATAGAAACAAACAAATTATTAATTTTAAACAAGCTTAAGTTTTTCTACAAAAAGCCCACAAATTTAATAAGAAAGATCTATACTTATAAAAATATATATATACAAATGTATATGATATGCAGACAACAACAACAACAAAACACATACGAAAGTGTATAAAATAAAGTAAACAAATGCAAATTAAAAACTAATAAAAAATACTACAAAATACATATAGTGTAATCTTTTTAATTTACATTTTCGATCGCTTTATTAAAATATTTTATTTGAAATTTTATCCACGAGTTAATTCTACTATCGATAGTAACGATAAAAGTATCATGTAATATCGAAACTATCGATAGTTGTTTAGCTCTATCAAGTTTAGCAATTCTTAAACATTTTTCACTTTCAAATTTGTCATTAAGTTTATAAATTTAAAATTTTTGCTGCTTGTTGTTATCCCTATTGTGGGGTCCAATCAAAGTCCGGCGATCGATATTTTGGCTCATCCCGGGTCCGTGATGACTGTGATCTTAGCCTTCTGTTCACCTGGAACGGCAATGGATAAATCCGTGTTGAACGATAGTAAATTGGACCGGAGCTTACAAAAGGTGGCTGTTGCCTTGGAGGCATCATGGGCGGGAATACGGCATGCTGTTGGAATCCCACCCACTGATCGTACAGCTCCTGGACTCCTGGCTGAAATGCCGACATGGCACCCGCCGAAAAACGTTGATCACTAGCCGCATTCGCTGCACTCATGCCCTTGGGAATGTCTGTTGAAAGTCTCTTTTTGGCAGTCGGTGATCCCGCTGGTGCATTTGCTCCCTTTGCTCCCGAGGGAGGGCCAACACTCGAGGATGGTTTCGGTATGGGACAGGAGCCGCCATTGCTGTTGCAGCAACCATTGCTACAGCTGCAGCAGCAACACTTCTTACGCCAATAGAAGCAGCCCGTGCAGGGATTATAACAGTATGTATAACAGGGTCTATAGCAGCAGCCGGAACTGCAGCAAGCACCAGCCGCAGGATTGCAGCTGTTTTTAGCTGCAGAATCTTCCGGTTTTTCGGACTTCTCCTCAAATCTGTAAGAGATTAAATAGATTATTATTGTACAGTTGCTTCCAATTGAAGGGAACTTACTTTCCACTGATGAGCGTATTACATCCACAGTTACGGGTTGGCTTGGACACCGGAGGAGGAGGATTCTCTTTTATTTGGGGCTCCTCTTCAGCTGGAATTATGGCATCCTCCCCGCTGGGTTGAGACGACTCCAACTCCGGTTTTTTCTTAGCTCTCTTCTCCGACTTATCATCCTTGGCCTTGGACGACATTGTTATCGGCAACACGATGTAGCAACTGTCCGGCGGACGTGGACCCTGCAGCGAATCACAAATGCTGCCAAGATACAAAGCCTACATGAGCCAACATATGACGATCCCGGACACGGGGCTATTTCATTATAGTGTATATGTGTTTTGACATGTCACGTGTTGTGTGTTGTTTTTTTTTTACGATCTGTGTTCCGATCTGACATTGAACTCACCGCCTGATGAGTTCCGGGCTGGCAGTGCCGCAATTGATAATCTCTGTCCCCTGATAATCCTTCCTATTTGGTCTACTCGCCTTGGCAATTTCCCTCTCTCTGGCCGAGGATTTTTCACTGTCCGGCAAACGCGATTTATTGCTAAATGGGAACTTTGCTTAGGAAATTATAGACTATAGAAGGCGACATTGTGACGCCAATTTGTAAGGGAAGTTAACTATTGTTTGTACATTTTTCCTGAAAAGTCGCCTGAATTAAAACTCATTATCACTTCGAACTTACCGCTCATCCTTTGATCTTTCCGATCTATCCTTTGAGGTACTTCTGGAACTTGTTTTATTGACCCTCTCCCCTTTGTCTTTGCTAGTTTCCTTATCATTGAAGTTGTTTGTTTGCATTGTGTTAGTTGGTTGTCCGAATCCTTGTTGCATTGGCGGACAGACGTTCATAGCTGGGGGACAGGGATAACACTGAATTGGACAATAGCAGGGATACATACAGCTCATTGGCATTCCATATGCTCCAGGCTGTCCATATGGTGCCACTGGTCCAGGTGCTATACATTCCCTGCCTGTACAGGGATCGAAAGCTGGAATTTGGCGGGTGGGAAGACCTGCGGCTGGCATCGCGGAAAGCTGTTGTGGCATCTGATTTTGGTTCATTGGATTTCCTTGTCCCATTAAATCGTATACAGGTATTCCAGGATTAACGCCATTGTCGAGGGTTATAGATGAGCCATCTGGTCCTTGCCAAATGGCATTTGCGGGCCCATTTCCCATCATTCCTGGGTGATTTTCTGCATTCATTCCAGGGACTCTTGCGCCAGGAGCATTGCCAGCTATTCCCTCGGATTCCATTGTGCCTGGAGTATTTGCTCCAGGACCATTGCCAGGCATTCCTTTAGGTGATTCATTGTCAGATGCATCCTTGTCATTGGCTCCGCATGATTTATCACAGACTCTTTTGCCATCCTTGCCAATTTTCCGACAATCCGTAATTCCTTTGGCTTTACATTTACAATTGATCGAAACCTTTGGATATTTACTGGAACAACTGCAAGATCTGGTCTTGACTCTTGGCTTTGGAGGATCCGTATTGCACAGAAAACTAGGCGGATCATATTTGGAGAACTTCGGCTCAACATAAGGTCCCCTTTGTTTCGGAAACTCCGTGGAACGTGAACGTCTACAACAACAATTCGTCGGAGGGCTAAATAAACAAGACATTAGTGTAGAACTTTAGAGTGCTATATAAATACAGTTACCACCCATTGTAAGATGGGCCACATTCGCAACGACTTTGGGGAATGACGGCAATATTAGTTATGGATTTGATGAATCAGTCGACAAAATTGAACTTACTTATTCGCACAACAGTCAAACATTTTAAAATCGATTTGTCCACTTAAAATTTCATCGTTAAATAATTAACAGAAAATTTGATCAGTTATTAAAACAAATATTTGATGTTTAAGTCTAGGGGGGGCCATAATGATTAATGTGTTTTACGAGAAAATAGAGATATAACCTTGTATTGATTAAATATTTAAAATATTTGATATATTTTTGATAGAACTTTATAGAGGTATTTTAAAGAATTTTATGAAGGTATTTCAATTCGAATAGACTGTTATATTTTTAAATTTAAATATAAGATTTAAAAATTTGAATTTTTCAATTCATAACTTAGCATTTTATTACTTCTATTAGTTCCGTGTCCTTAAACGGTTTTGATGATAAAGAAGAAAACGCAAAAATTCTTCAGAGGGTTATTTTAAACTTAATCGACTATAATCTGTTTTCTATTTAGATAAAAATAAAGGGAATTTTTAATTTAAATATTTTTTACTATAATTTTTAAGTTCGTTTTTCCTTTCTGCTTTTTGTGCCGTGTTCCTTAACGTTTTTAGTGACAAAAGAGACACTAACTTTTCCATACTCTCAATTTTTCTCAAGTTTGATGTTTTTTGTTGTTACTTCTTTTTTCTTTTGTGCTGAATTCTTAAACTTTTATGCGACACTGTTAAGCTTTAATTTATTGATTTCATATAGTAAATTCATTAATGTAAGCAATAATTACCAAATTTTAAGGCTTAAATTCTCCTCCAAACTGTTTTTCCGATAATCAAGTTGGTTGACAGATGTTTATAGAAATTTCGGAACATGTCGACAAACAAATTTGAACGGAAGTATTGTTGAATTGGTTGCATGCGGTCAGCAAAATGCGCAAAAATGTCAGATCAATTAGGGAGAGGGGTGGCACTCCCATGTGGTACACGGCGGCAGCGGAGTATTCACAAAAGAAGCGGAATGCGGCTCGACTGACGACGCCCATTGATGATGAGCAGGCTGAGTTCAACAGACGCATGAGGTTCTATGGGCGTGGCAACGTATTGAATCCCAAACAGGGCTCTGTGGTTCCAAACTCTAGATTTGGTGACACTTCATTTACGTCCAAGTCCCCCATTAATCCAGTACGGGGCTCTGTAGCACCGACGTCTAGATTTGGTGCAGATGCCTACAGATATGGTCAAAATAGAAGCCGTAACCGAAGCAAGTCCCCAACGAATGTGGCAAGAGGAATCGCTGCTTCGACAACACGATCTGCTGGTGGCTTGTTCCGGGTACCCAACAGAAGTGCATCCCCCCCGCGAGACAGTCTACGCAATCCCTTCCAAAGGGAAATTGTGGCAACGAGAAAACCTAAAACCAGGGGAATCTGTCAAATACCGCTCCATATAGCCACAAATCCTTTGGTTAGTCGCACTAATGTTCAAGATTTAAAGACAACTTTGGATAGTAAATCGACTTCCATGTCAAAATGTCCCCTAAACGTGGAATCCGATGAGGACAATGAGAGCAAAGTTGAAGTGGTTGCTGTGGGCACAGAGGCGTCTCAGATAGCATCAAATATTGTGCAACTTATTGTGGTTGAGCCCAGTGCAAAATCAAGGCCTCCTGTGCAGAGAATCCGTGGTGTTCGAAAGGAGCGTATGTCAACAGCTAGTGTGCCAAGTCAGGTGAGTAAATTGTCGAGAGCTAGCAAAAATACGACACCACAAGAAGCGGAGATTGCCGAGCCGCCAAAGGAGCAACTGCAGCAGGAGGAGGTAACAGAAGCGACAGAAACAACAGAGCAGTTAGAGGCAGCTCCATCAGATGTTGCCCCTGATGGACACTCAGATAGAGCTACAGCTGGCGCACCTGGAATTAATCAGTTCAGTTCTGAAAATGTACTGAGAGCCTCCCAGAGTGAAGAGGCAGAGGAAGCACCTGATGTAGATGTAGATGTAGATATGAACATGGAATGCCCGGACATAAATGTATTCCAATGTTATCCCAATGAATGTCCAGCACGTAATCCTTGTGAGCCCGATATCAGAGTCATGATGTGCGATGAGTGCAATGACAACAACAACAACAACAACCTTATCAACGGGAATAATTTGGTCACCGCCTGTTCGGTAACCGAGGAGCATTTCCTAAGGTAAGGTCACAATGTTAATACAAAATGTACAACGTATTAAAGAAGTCGTGACAGTCCCCAAAAGTAATATAAAGTATGTACAATGGCTCACAGCTTATTTCAACCAGCACAAAAAGCAACTTTTATCAAAAGCTTCAATTACAATTAGCTAAAATACAAACCTAATCAAAAGTATTTACAAAAAACTAAAGTTATATCAACTCATAATTTCAAAATATTGAAAATTACTTGAAAATTATTTACAAAAAACTAAAGTTATATCAACTCATAATTTCAAAATATTGAAAATTACTTGAAAATTTTTGAGCTTATGTCAAAATTAACTTTTCCAACTTTTATCCTCGACTTTTTTAAAAAGATGTTTTGATGCAAAAAGTTTCTCTAAACAATTCAAAGAAAAAACTTTGACTCAATCTCAAAGATTTTGTGTTATTTTAGTGACTGATTAACATTTCGCACAAATTTTGGTTATAATCTGACTATAGAAACAATCTGTTCAAAATAAACCTATACAATTAAAAACTTTAGTTGAGATTTTTGAAGAAACATCTTTAAATTTTTATACTTTGTTTCATGGAGAAAAACTTGGGATAAATTATTCTTTTCAGATGACATAACATGACAGAATTAACGATTAGTTCTTAACAGTTAATACTTATTTGATTCTAAGGAATTAATAACTAGTGATTTCTTTAATCTTTAGCTTTGACGCGGACACAGAACTGCAGCCGACTTCGGATAATTGCTGGAATACAATGCCTCAATTTGGCATCTCACATTACATGTATCCGGGCAGCATTGGACAAAATCAGAACAGTTGGCATTCCAATATACAATATCCCAATGTATATTCACAAGCGATGATGCAGACGCAGCCAACGCCGACAAGGATGAGTCACAATGGACGCAGCTATGGCTACAATCAAAGGCCAAATTGCCGACAGCAGCAACAGCAGCAACAGCAGCAGCAGAAGCAACAACAGCAACACAATTATTGCAATCCTCAGATGCAGCGCAATTCTTGCTGTTGTATGTTCAATGCGCAGCAGCAACAAAAACAACAGCAGCAACAATTACAGCAGCAACAATTACCAGAGCAACAATTACCAGAGCAACAGTTACCACAGCAACGGTTTGGTCTCACGGAGCTGTTGGCCCAGCAGCTGCAGCAACAGATGCAGCAGGCTCAGGCACAAATTGCACAGGTGCAGATGCAATTGCTCAGCGTTTGTAGTGGCCAAAAGGTGTGCGATGAACAATCCCAAACACTTGATGCGCCTGACTCCTGCACGTCAAGTCGAGAGCAGGTCAATGACAGAGCTGAGGAGTCCATAGAACTGCAACCCGAATCGCAGGCTCCACCGTGTCCTTGTGCAGAGAAACCCAATGTTACATTCTGCCCACATCCACCGTCCGTTTGCCAACCACAATGTGGGAATGTCGCATCAACGTCGGCAGCAGCTCCCCCGACATTGTTGTCCTTGGGCTTCTGTCCCATGGTTTCACAATCTGAAGTGAGCGGAGTAACTGCAACACCGAATCAAATGATCTTTGCACCGCAGCAGCAGTTTAAGCCACACTCACAGCAACAATTTCAGCAGTCCCAACAGCAACCATCCGTCATGCTTCCTTCACAGTGTCCTGGCAATCATTTCTTCAATCCCTGTTGCCGGCAGCGTTATGCCCAGATGCGATTCATGATGCCACGTTGCTGGCAGCGGCATTAGAACTTGTTTTCAGGATACGGAGAATAAAAAAGAAAGAGCGAGAGTTCGTAGGGTAACGTGCCATGTACAAATCGTATGTACAAAGTGCGGTACATTACAAACTCGGTACACTTTTGAAGAATCTCAATTTGGGACAATTCTTCCGCCTCAACTTGCAACTTGAATTAAATCTGCGATACATTCTTAATCCTTAATAAACTTATTGAAAAGTTATCCAATTATTGTCAGTTTTTTCTTGGTCTAAAGGACTCACTGGAAATTTCAGCGTTCATCACTTGAAATTGCTGTCAATCGTACAAATAATAATTTTTGTAGACTTTGGTGACAAAATTTTAAAGTTTTCTTTTTTGGACTGCCAAAAGAATTGCCCCAGCTGAATGAGATTGACGACATATTCCGTTTAAATTACAGATTCTTCATTGAAACAAAAACCCCGAATTCGAATTCGTGATCGTATTTTTATTTTAATAAGAAATGTGTAATTTCAATGCAATATGCTGCCATAGTAAAAGACTCTGCCACGGCGCCAACTGTTGCAGATGTTGGAAAAAAGGCACGGATGTGGATAAAAGTGGACCATGGCTATTGACTGATTCACTGATCGTGACTCGATCAAGTGAAATAACAATTAATCCAGTGTCTAACGAAATTATTTTGTCGCACTCAAGCTCGAGGTCGTCAACGACTGTGGACATCGATCCCAACTCCACAAATACGCGTACATCAAGATCCTCTAAGGCGTCAGTCCGAATGGGATCCATTGTAACTGCAATAAAATCTAAGTCGCCATCCACTTCATCTTCAAAAGGCTCTACTAAGGAGCCATTCCGAATGGAATCCACTGTACCTTCGATGAGATCTTCGAAGGCGCCATCTCTTACAGGTTCCACTCTTAATGAACTTCCGGCTGAAACTTTAAAAGGCTCTTCTAAGGCGCAATCCCGAATAGGATCCACTGTACCTTCGATGAGATCTTCTAAGGCGTCATCTCTTACAGGATCCACTCTAAATGAACTTCCGACTGAAACTTTAATAAGCTCTTCTAAGGCGCCATCCCGAATGGGATCCACTGTTACTTCTATAAGATCTTCTAAGGCACCATCCCTAACAGGATCCACTCTAAATGATCTTCCGACTGAAACTTTAAAAAGCTCTTCTAAGACGCCATCCCGAATAGGATCCACTGTTACTTCTATAAGATCTTCTAAGGCGCCATCTCTTACAGGTTCCACTCTAAATGAACTTCCGACTGAAACTTTAAAAAGCTCTTTTAAGGCGCCATCCCGAATAGGATCCACTCTGTATGGACTTCCGACTGAAACTTTAATTGGCTCTTCTAAGTCGCCATCCCGAACAGGATCCAATGTAACTTCGATAGGCTCTTCTAAGGCACCATCCCTAACAGGATCCACTCTTAATGAACTTCCGACTGAAACTTTAAAAAGCTCCTTAAAGGCGCCACACCGAATAGGATCCACTCTGTATGGGCTTCCGACTGAAACTTTAATTGACACTTCTAAGGCGCCATCCCAAATGGGATCCACTGTACCTTCAATAGGCTCTTCTTCACCTCTTCATGGATTTCCGACTGAAACTTTAATAAGCTCTTCTAAGGCGCCATCCCGAATGGGATCCACTGTACCTTCAATAAGCTATTCCAAGGCGCCATCCCGCACAGGATCCAGTCTAAACGAACTTCCGACTGAAACCGCTGTAGTCAAGTATACAAAAACCTCTGCAAATGGCTCAATTGCGTCATCACCAACGGGATCGACATATACCACAAATTCAACTAAAGTTCCATTTGTCGAATACCCAATAAAACCCACAAGAAATTCTCTCTTGTCATCACGAATAGGGTCCACATTAACTACAAAGGATCCAAGTACAAATGCATTGTTGAGGAAAGAGATTGAGACTCAGCGATCAAATCAGAGGCCCATAAATTCACTAGTTGTGCAGGGGGATAATAACTTACTAGTTAAACGATATCCTTATCAAGCTTACCAAAAAGATTGGCCACAAAAGAAACGATTGGTAAGTTGCTTTCTTTGAATTCCCAATACCCAAAAGACGTCTTCAACTGCGACATCTATAATAAGAAATTAAGGATTACCCATTGATCTAACTATTTTTTACAGTACTGTTGCAATTGCTGTTGCAAAAGACTATCTGATCAGCTGAAAGACACGCAAAATAAAATGGATACCAAAATAATTCGCTCTGAAATTAAACCGAGCGAAAGAAGACAACCAGCTCTCAGTTACTTGAGAACCATGAAATCAAAGCAGCAACACAAAGAGGAGCCCCATAAAACTGAGAAAGCTTTAGAGATGGTTAAGGCAAAGTCCAAGCAGAAGAGAAAAGTTAAAAGGAAAATTATAGTAAGCCAGCCTGCACCCAAAACCGATGAAGGCAATGATCTGTGGTAAGTGATGATCATTTTCATCGCATTAGGAGGTGATACATACATATATCAACATCCTCATCACAGGTTCGACTGCAATGTGCCAATGCGTGTTAGTATACCTACGGCCATATGCTTGGGAGCTCCTTGGGACATTTTGTCTTTTATACCAAATGTATTACAGACCAATAATAACAAGCTAAAGGCATTGCCAGATACTGGCGGCAACAACAAGACATTGACAAAATCAGGTCGCAACTTGCCTTCACCAAAGACACCTGAAGTTCTAGGGAATTCGACACGTAAATTCTGCATTACAGTTTATCCCATGGGCTATGGGCCAAGTGTGCCTCAGTGTACTGAAGCAGGAGAAATTGAGAAACCGCCTCCGGTAGAACCAAGATTACCAAAGAAGACAAAGAAGATGAATTTAAAGAAAAAGGTTTGGAAAAATACTCAATAAAATATAATTTAACATAATCCGACATTTTGATTTTTTAGGACAAATCGAAGCTTAGGGATTTTACCTCTCGCAAAGGGTCCAAGGACATTTCCATAAGTGGAGATATGGCCAACACTAAGCCCAGGGATTATTCTTCCCGTAAAGGATCTGAAACTAGTTCAATAAGCGAAGATGAGCAATATCGAGAGCAGTCCCTGAAGCGGCACAAGTCAATAGATAGAGATAGCGGGGATTATACTTCACGAAAAGGATCCAAAAATTATTCGTTAAGTGACGATATGGACAATTCCAAGCCAAGGGATTATACTACTCGAAAAGGGTCCAAAGACCATTCCATAAGCGGAGATATAGCCAACACCAAGCCAAGGGATTTTGCTTATCGAAATGGGTCTGAAAATAGTTCGATATGTGAAGATATGGGCAATCTTAGGAGCTGTCGTTGTTGTATGATCTGCAATAGGGATTATGCTTCCCGAAAAGGATCCAAAGATTATTCATTAAATAGCGATATGGCCAATACCAAGCCAAGGGATTATACTTCTCGAAAAGGGTTCGAAGATAAGGGAAAAAGGGAAGATATGAGCAATACGAAACCAAGGAAAGGGTCTGAAGATTATTCAGTAAAAGATGATATGGCTCAGCCCAAGAGATGTCGTTTCAGTGTGATCAATGATCAAGGGCAGTGCTATAAGTTGTGCAATGACGGGGACTCTTCTCCTCATAGTTGCTCCAAAAATGATCCATTATGGGAATATATGGCTGATTCCCCCAGCTCTCATGGCCTTATGATAAATAATCAAGATCAGTCTTACGAGCTGCGAAAGTCCGAACTTAATTCAATACGCGAAGATATCGATAAAGATATTTGGAATTGGAATTCTCGAAGGGGATCCGAAAATCAGCCATTAAGTGACGATATAACTAGTCGCAGGAGCTGTCAGTGCAGTTCGGCTCAAAATCCAAATGATGGCGACAACAAGGGATGTCATTGCAGTCCAGATGATTGGGAAAGCAAGGGCTCTCGAAGAGGATCCAAAGATACAGCTAGTCCCAAGAGTTGTCAATGCAACGTTAGGAAAAATCGAGAACCGTCTCTCGAGTTGCGAAAGTCGATTGATAATAAAATCCTGGATTCCCGGAAGGGATCCGATGATACATCTAGTCCCAGAAGTTGTCAATGCAATGAATCGAGAAATCCAGATGGTGGGGAGGACAATCCCAAGACTTGTAATTGCACTGAGCAAAATCAGGGGTCTCGAAGAGGATCCAAGGATATATACGATCCTAAGGGATGTCAATGCAATGTGACGAAAAACCGAGAGCCGTCACCCAAATCACCTAAGTCGATTGATAGGGTAAATAAGGATTCTCAAAAAGAATCCAAATATGAACCATTAACTAAAGATCCGGTTCCAACTCAAAAAAGTCCCACACCACCATCTGAGACCAGGAATAAAGTACCTAAGAAGACAATTCCTGCTCTCCCAGTTCCAACTTCAAAGGGTCCTACACCACCATCTAGGTCCAGGAATACAGTACCTAAGAAGAGAATTCCAGATGTCCCATTCTACGGTCCAACGGAGCGGACTAAGTCCAGTGAGCCTACGGTTAGGCAAAAACCGCGGACCTATGTAGAAAATGTATACCCATCCCCACGAAGAACGAATGTCGAAATGTCAATCACGAAAGTCCTTTCTGCAATGTCGATTATACCAAGGGCCGTATCATATACATCTTTGAATTCTAAACAATCAAATAGAATTTCGATTGTCGACAATCCTTCTGTACTCAGTGATTCAAAGAGTGCAAAACCAAAGAAGAATTCAGATGACTCGACTACGCTTTATAGATCGAGTAAAAGGAGTGTCTCCGATGAATCTCTAGTTAGCAAGAAAATCAATAACATGTCGGATTCTTCGAGTAATTCAAATGATGCCGAATCCAGGCGTCCCTCAGATAAGTCATTAGGTTCTAGTGGATCGAGTGGAAACATCCTTCCAAAATATGACTCTAACAAATCGCTGTTTTCTCGTAGAATCACGGAATTAATGAATTCCTCAAATGAATCAGTAGCTGTATTTAAATTAATGAAAGTTTCAGATGAAGATCGAAATTCTGGAGGTCGAAATAAATCAGAAATGGGTGGGAATGTTTTAGAGCAATTTATGAATATGTTCTCCGAGCACACCGATAGCTGCACAGAATCAACTAAGCACCTCGTTGATAAGTCCACCTATGTTAGGACCATTGACAAAAATAAAACAAAACATACCAATTATGGATCGTCTAAACAGCCCAGCAAGGCGACAAAGCTTAAGGAATACCAAGGAAGATCTGCAGAATCCGAGACTCTTCAGAATATTATCTCTGCCATGACCCCACATAGTAAAAATCGTCTTATTGAATTGTTAAGGCAAGAAAATAATGATAATTTCAAGAAGAGTATTTTGGAAAGTCAGAGAACTTCAGATTTAATTAAAGATACGAAACTTCAATGGCTGATCGAGAATAAATCGCAATTATTTCAACTTCTTTCAAGTCTGTCGCCGCCGTCGAAAGGTCATCAGACAGATGCCCATGTATCACCTTTGTCCCAAAATGAAAAACAGCCCGACCATGATCAATTTCCGACAGTTATTCATGATCTTAAACTATCTTCGGGTCAGGAGAAACGTCTTGATCAGAATAATTTGCCGAAAAGTGATCATGCCGAAGCTACAAAGAACGATAGAAAGAACAAACGTCACCATTATAGTAAGGAAAACGAGAGTGAAAAGAAGGAGGATAATTATATTTCGAATGTTAAGGACCTTAAGATATGTCTTCTAAGACAGGAGACCGACAACTCGCCTCCAGTTTTGGAGGAATACAATGTGGCTGCATTTACTCGTAGCCCCAGTTCGCATCCTTTACAAAAGGGAGGCGCCGAATCGAAACTAAATTGTAAATGCAAACCCTTGTCTGATGTCAGAGACATGGAAAAACTTCATGAAATAAATGAAGATAATGTTGAAACCATTTGGAGTGACCTGAAACGGTTTTGCCAGAAAAACAATGCCAAGTGAGTGTGGACTTTAAGATATACTTATAATTTTAATGGAAATTAAAAAAATTGTATAATGCCTTCTTTAGATACGATGACATGCTACAAAAGCCTGTAGTCTTGGTGCCCTTTCGACCAGACAGCGAAGACAATGCACAAATGATGGGCATGTGCAAGCCAGATGAATGGTAAGTACAAAAACTCATATTAAATCACAAGCTAATCAGTCGTTTAAAGGAAAGAGTTGAAGTTTCCAAGGAGGAAATCCTCAAAAAATAGAAATAATCAGCGTCCAGACTCTGAGCCCAAAAATTTAAGAGCTCCTTCAAGTTCTCAGGATAAATCTAATGTATGCGCCTGCTGCAGTTCTCTTAAAGATAAATCAAAGTTATTCGAGTACCTAAGGAAAAACCGCATATCAAATCGCTCTAAATTCCCTAATTCAGAATCTTCTCAAACTGAATCGCATAGAACCAATCGCAATCGTCCTCAACGTGAAATATCAGAAAGGAAATTAGGCCCTAACGCAGAAGCCAAATCAACCTCTCAATTATCTAAGCCACAATCTTCCCAAGCTAAAGATAGACGATACGCCGATCATACTTCCGAACAATCAGTGAGATTTAATCATCCCAAAAATGACTCCCAGGTATATTCCATAAAAAATATTGTTTCAAATCGTTCTGAATCTCCAAAGTCACGTACTGCCCAAGTTGATAAAGGAAACCCGTTTATTCAGTTTGAAAAACCTGACAGCTTTTATTGCCCTAATGCCAAATCGAAGGTCTCTTCTAGAGGTTATGATGTATCATGCCCATGTTCTGCTCAAGCTGAAAGAAAAAAACCCAAATCTGAGCAATCCAACAGATCATATCGTCCAAACCGTTCTAAATCTCCAACGTCACTTTCTCCCCAAGTTGAAAGAAAAAAATCCGACAATCGTAATGAATCTAAAGTACCAGAGAGATCCTATCGTCCAAAGGCCGAGCCCCAGGCATCTCCTAGAGAACGGAACCGTTCAGAATCTCCAAAACCAGGGAGATCGTATCGTCCTAAAGCTGAATTTCCCAGGGAGAACGTAGCGCCAATCCGTTCCAAGTCCCCCAAGCCGCGATCTTTTCCAGCACAACCTAAAGTCGAATCTCAGCTAGGAGTATCTCTAAGATCGAATGATACTTCCAGCCATTCTAAATCCCCAAGTTCCTTTTATCCTCAAACTGACAAGCAATCGAATGCATCGGAAAGAAATAATCAACAGGAAGTCCAATTTCTTGTATCCCAATCGTCTGATAATGTTCGAAAATCGACAGCAAACCATGATATTGTGACGCATCTAGGACCACGTCTGTTTCGTCGCGGGAGCAAAGATCTAAGGCCTCAGGAAGAATTCTCAGAAAATGCGATCTCACATGAAGCGATGAAACCATCTTCAGTTCTGCTGATTGGACGAGAGCAAATGGGAGATTTGAGAGAGAAAGAAACATACACACAGCAATCCGAAAGCTGTGTAGAGTACTGCAATTGCAGTACCAACATGACGCGAGATCTTCACCGGCAACAGCAGATGCAATTGCTACAGGAGCTGCAACAGGCAAATTATGAATTCGACAGACGTCAACAGCAGCAATTGGAGGAATATAGGGGAACGCAGTATGGCAAAAAGAGACGGGAAGAGGCGGAGCTTATTTGCTGCTGTGGGTATTCTCAGCAACAGCTGCAGCAAAGACAGCAGCAGAGGCAACAGAGGCAAGAGCAGCAGCAACAGATACAGCAGCAGCAGCAACAGATACTGCAGCAGCAACAAATACAGCAGCAGCAATATGTTGAGCAGCAGCAATATATTAAAAAGCAGCAGATACAACAACAAGAGATACAGCAGCAGCAACAACAGAGGCAACAACAAATACAGCAGCAACAGAGTCAGCAAGAGGAGGAATACTGTTGTTGTTGTAGTTGCTCAGAGAACTTAAGCCAGCAGCAATGGACACCACAGCAACAGCAACATGCTCAGTTAATGGAAAAGCGGGCAGCTCCGAATATTCAGCAGCAAGGGATGCATCAGCGCCAATATATTCAACAGCAGGAACAGATAGAGCAGCAGAGATATATTAAACAGAAGCAACATTACAGCCAACAGCAACAGCAACATGGTAACTTATTAGACAACCAGGCATCTCCTCATTTTCCTCAGCAACAGATGCAGCAGCAGCAAGCTAGGCAGCAACAGCTGCAGCAGCAGCAAGCTAGGCAGCAACAGCTGCAGCAGCAAGATGAGAAGAATTCTTTTACCAATTATTGGCAGAATTCTCAACAACAACAACAACAATCACGGATGATAAAGTTTCAAGAGAATAATAGGCAAACTGAAGCATTATTCAACACTTCCAATGGCTTGGTAGCTTCACCACAACAACAACAACTGCCTTACTTTCCATGTTGTTATTGCAATATAACGCCTGAACCTGATCTAAGCGATATACGTTCCAGTTTTTATCAGCAAACCTTGCAGAAATATGGCATACAACGTTTACCCCAGGATTATATTCCTGAAAGTGTTTGTTGTGTACCATGTTGCACATGTTGTCCATATGCGTACGGTCAGCAACAGCAGCAGCAACAGCCACAGTAGAAGTCAACTCCACAAATCAGAAAATATTTCCCTTGATTTGAGAATAAACAAATTTCGATTAAACATTTTTTTCCTTTACGAATTCTGGTATAATTTGTATACCCTACATTCCGTAAGACTGAGTACAAAAGTTATGGCTTAATGTAAAAATAGTAAACTCGGAAGTTATTCAATAAAAATATTTAAATTGAGAGGATCCATTGTTTCGAGAGGACAAAATAGTGAGCCCAAAGCGAGCAATCCGCCAATTGTTCGTCAATGGGCTAAAAAATTGGCAAGTGGTGGTCAAGGATTAACTAAATATTTAAGTTTTGCTAAATACTCGTTACTAAATGGGCAAAAGCAGATCATAAGCGAAACTGAGAGAATGTGGTTCGTTTTCTGATCGTTTTCGGAGACTATCGAGCGTTTTGCAAATATCAGATTCTTAAAAGATATTACAAAAGGATGCCTGAACTATTTTCTGCCACAAACTTAGCGATAGATGCTTCATTTCCTGTCCGTTCCTAGACCCAGAGGAGTTTGTTCGTGCATTTCACAGCTCACCTTATCAAATAGGCAATAAAGAGTTAAATAATAAGTTAAATTTCGGATCTTATAGATGTTTATTAGAGAAAGTAATATTAATAATTTATGTTACTTCTCTGGCAAGGTTACATCAGAGGTTGGGCGACTGATGGGCTTTGTGGGCAGACGAGGTGGCATTGAGGCCACGGTGGGCTTCAGTATCAGGCAGGTGCGTCCAAAACGTGCCATGTAGAGCTTAGATGATGGCGCCTTGTGACGCGCTTTCTTATCAATTTTCTCATTAGTACAAGTCCCAGCTGTTTTCTGTGATGACGTTAACTGAGAAGCGCTGTTGTCCAGCTCCATTGATTGTTGCAACTTCTTGATTTCCGATTTGAATTGTGCTTCCGATATGGTCGAATTTGTGGGTTGCCCTGATAAATAGTTATTATTCATGCAGCTGCTGTCAGCCAAACTGATATGTTGCTGCTGTAGCTGTTGCTCTTGCGCCATGTGGCAACTGGCACAAGGTGGCAGTCCGAATGCAGCCAAGTAGGGACACTGATTATAGGATTGTGAAGGCCAATAATTTTGACGTTGCTGCTGAGTCGATGCTTCCGGTATTGGCAACATCTGCTGGCTGCAACAGCCGGGCATGCAATATCCGAGTGTTGTCTGAGCCAACGTTGGTCTCAACAAGCAACAACTACCGTGACAATTGCCACAAGTTGTTGCCATGCCGGGATGTTGTTGTTGCTGCGGCGGCTTGACAAAGCAGGCGGTGCAATTGCTATTAGTTGCTGGCAGACAGTAATTGCTGTTTGCTGTTGCTGGCAGTTGCAGACAGCAATTGTTGCAGCTACCACAGGCACAGTTGCTAGTGCAGCAATGGACATGACTCTGAGTGGTTGTCGGCAGCAACAGTTGCTGTTGCAGTGGCTGTTGCTGTGGTTGGACAACAGCAGACACGGTTGCTGCAGTCGGTGGCACAAAGCTTATGGTTACTGAAGGTGCACTGTTGGATGTTGCTGTAGCATCCGATTGATTGCCGAGGTGCAATTGATTCAGTCGCCGCAGGGAGGGTACGTGAAGGTTCCTCTTCGAGGTGGACGAGATGGTGCTGGTCTGGGGTCTCTCAATATTGACATCGGTTGCCTGGCAGCCTCTGCTGTGTCCCTTTATCTGGGAGCGCAGAGCGTATTGCAGCAGGAACTCATCGGTCTGGGATACCTTGTGGGCGCCAATGTCGCAGGGCGATGTCTGTTGCTGGGCATGGCAATGGCAGGTGGTGCGACTGTAGTGATCCTGCAGCGTGTCCTCGATACGCTTTCGCACCAGAGCATCCTCCAGCACCACAAAGCTCGGCTTGCCGCGCAGGTTCTTATTGTAGATCTTAATAAACCGATCCTGCATTGCCTCAAAGGACTGCGCATCAATGCTCACCACATCGTTCTGATCCTCAGTTACATCCTGATCCTCCTCTGAGCTGTCAGCTTCCTCCTCGATCAGTGCTATCCGTATCCGCTGTTTTCCCGTTCGCGATGCCTTCTTCATCTTGAGATTTCTGTTGCTTTTCTGGCAGTCGCAGTTTTCCTTCAGTGCTTGATCTTTGGGATTGACTTCGACCTTCCCATTATCGTCCACTGTGATTAAAAAGCTGCGTTTCCCATTGCGCTGATCCATTCCATTAATATCACAGAACTTGACAGCGTCCTTGGACACAAAATGTTCCTCCCCGTCTGTCATTTATCTAATCTGTCTAAGATCCGAAAAAAAAATTATTTTTTTTTTAATTTTACAACATCAGAAATTTGGTAAAAATCCAGATGAGAATGAAAACCGGACTACTTACCCAGTATAACGAGACGTTATTTGACTTAGCAACTTTGATTAAGGAAAAGTTTCAAATTTATAAAAAAAAATGCATATATGACTAGTAAGTACGCTATAGTCGGATAATTTTAAGCTCAAAAAGAAAAAACGAACATTTCTCGGATTGATTAAAGAATAGTGTGATTTGAATTTTAGAAAATAAGGGATTGAATTCAGTCTGAAATCAGGCCAAAACGAGCTGGAATTAATAACTTAAGAGTAAAAAAAACATTCTTAAACTAAGTAGATCGTGCTTGACTTAAAAAAATGCAATATTACCGAACTTTTACGCCTTTCCAATTTATTTATTATTTGGTATTTTGTAGTGCGATTCTTTTTATTACTGATACATTGAAGTAGGCGATAGTTTAACAACAATTGTAGTCTTAAAATGAGCTAAATTAAATAGATATATTATAGAAGTTGAAAATTCTTGCTGCCCGGCAGACACAGGCCGCAACTACAGTGGGGCAACGTTTGCGAAATTCAGCTTAAATAAAGAAGAGGGCGCCAAAATGTTCTGCACTGACAGTTGTGAGCACTGTATTAAAGCGACCTCATCTGGTCGCGTTTTGGACTCGCAAAAGCCGTCTGCACAGGTGCAGCAGGAATCAGCTCAGATGGGGCAACAGCAATTGCAACAGCAACGGCAGCAACAACAGCAGCAGCAATTTGTAGCACAACAACCGTGGTGCAACATGTGTTATGGTTCAATGCCACCTTGGTTGCAAGATTGTGGCTCGGAGCCCCTGCGGATTGGGATGTGCTTTGTAACCGAGGTACCAGAGGGTTTGAGGTAACTTAATAATAGTCAGACGTGAGCAACTAAAAATTGAACTTCTCTTGCTCACAGCATTGACTGTAATGTGCCCATTCCGAATTCTTTCAATTTGGATGAGTACAAATCACAGATGCTATCATTCTTTTCACCGCCCGGCAACAACAACGTCATGCCACAGAATGACTGCATGTCATGTTGCATGCCACAGCCGCAGTCATCAGCGCCAACGTCAACTTCAGCTCAGAACTCCTGCGATGATGAGCAATTGCTAAAGTCCGGCAAGCAACCCAAATTGGAGCAAAGCCGTAAAAGATCGCAACAACAGCAACAGCAGAAATCAGCAACCGCGGATACTAATTTTTATCCAACAGCTTATCAACCTTCGACGGGTATGAGCTCACAAATGAATGTAGAACCTCCGGTGAATGTTATGCCGGATAACCAGTTGCTGGCTTACCTAAGTGGCCTGATTGCTCCTATGCAGGCGGCAGCAGCAGCAACAACAGCTTCACCCTATCACAATTTGCAAACGCCGCCGTCATGCTGTCTGATTGGAGTTCACAGTTGTGTGCCACTGCAGCAGCATCAGCAACAGTTTCAGCAACAACAGTAACAACAGTTCAGCAACAGCAGAATCAACAACAGCAGCATCACCTACAGTATCAGCAACAATTGCCACAACAGCAACATCCGCCTACACTTCCTGCTTCTCAGCCATTGCTGCGCTTTGAATTGCCCTGCGTGCTCACGGGATTCAGATCGCCACAGTCCTGCCCGGATCAGTCCCAGCCACAGCCACAGCCGCCTTTTGCCCTTCAGCTCTTGCCATTGCCCGGTGCCATATCTATGCCTAGTATTTCTCAACCAACTCTATCCGCTGCAACACCATTATCTTCCGAGTGTCCTTGTACATCAGCTCCAAAGCCACCAACGTTACCTTCATCGTGTAATATACCTTGCTCGATGCCCAAAAAGCCAATTCTGGTCAACAAGAAGGCGGCTCCTCGCAACAATATGGGAACGCAATGCTCTTATGTACGCAATAGAAATATCAATGGAAACTACAATGGAAACTACAATGGAAACTACAATGGAAACTACAATGGAAATGGCAATGGAATTGTCAATGGCAATAACTTTATGACCCAAGGTTGGCAGTGTCCATGTTGCCCTCATTGCTGCTGGCATCCATCAATGAATCAGCGACTATAATAGTATTTAAAACCATAACAATAGAACTGAATTTCCAGAAATGGAATTAAAATGGACACAATAAATGCATAAACAATTACATCAATTAATTTGATTTTATTTATAAAGTTAATTGCATATTTTTTAATATAATATAAGTAGTTAGCACCTTAATCTTATTTTGTAATTACACTCCTCTCGCAAATAGGGTATTATAATAACATATTGGGTATTTTCAGAGGAGCAAGGGTATTACATATAACTAAATCCCATAATTTGTAACTTTAAAAAGTATAGGATAAATTTAAAATAGTAGAGTTGTCTTTAAAAATATCCGTTTTGTTTATTTTTAATGAAATTTTAATTTCTTTCCATTTGCTTCTCGCGTCTTTTATAGAATACAAAAATATTTTAATTAACTTTAATAAGGGCACTTATAAAATATATAATCACATGAAGCATACTTAATCGATTTTTCTACATTCTATTTGACCAATTTGTTTATGGATTTCTGGATTCCATATCATTTAAGTAATTTGTTACATAATTGCTTATGATGGACGTTATCGCAGTTTGTTCAATTGCTTGATTCACTTGGGTCCTCGAGTCATTGGAGATCCTCGTCGTTTCGGGCAGTGCAAAGTGTTGTTGGGCAGGAGGAGGATTCATGGCATTTGTTGATGTTGCATGTGTCCTGCGAAAACTGTGCCTTGGTTGCTGGGGTAGAGACTGAAGTGACGCCGTTGGATGAGCATATATCATCATATTGTTCACTCTGTGATCGATGGTATGACGGCGTCGCATTATGCGACGTTCACTACGAGCATTCGATTCAAGCGCCACTGCAGATTGCAAGTTCTCCGAGCGATAAACTGTTGCTGGTGGTGCTGGCAAAGGCGGTGCCATTAGACCACTGTGCACGCCTACAGAGGGAGCAGTGTGTGTAGTCGGTGTTTCAGTGTAATGCGAATAGGCATCCTGAAAACATTGCAAACTTGACTGATACGCAGGAGGTTGCAGTTGATGCAGAAAATATTGCTGCTGCTGTTGTTGCTGATCGAATGCAAGCTGATGTTGCTGCTGCTGCAACTTATGGTGTTGCTGCTTCTGCTGTTGATATTGCTGTTGTTGCCATTGCCATGTCCTGTTGCGCTCGTGCAACTGTCGTCGCTTTTCAGCCATATGTTGCTCCAAATTGCCGAGCTCAGCCATTAACTGCCTCATGATGTGCTCCTTCTGCGCCTGCAAACTTTCCTCCTGCTTTTTACTCTCGATCATTTTGTGCATGAACATTCGGTGATAATCGGCATGTTGTCGCTCGCTGATCAGTCGATCAGCGTAGACATCCTTGAGAGATTTATTTATGATTCTCAGCTTCTCATCCTCTTGACTCTTTAGACGCTGATAATGTTCGTTGAGTTGCTGCAACTCCTCACGTCTAGCTTCCAAATGCTGTTGCTCTTGGTAGGAGCTTTGATATTGCTGTTGCTGCCACAAGTAGTCGGACTGTTGCTGCTGCAAATCATGTGACAACTGTTGTTGCTCTTGTGGTGCTGTCTGTATGAAGCCATATTGCTGGAGCAGTTCGTTTGGCACCAACGATTCCACATAATGTTGCTGCAGATTTTGATTCAACAGATTTACAGCATTGTTGTTTACTCTGTTTGGCTCCGGAAACTCATCGGTGTGAGTGCGTGGCAAGATAATGCGATGCATTAAATGTTGTCGCAGTGGCAAGTTTTCGACTTGTGACTCAATTGAATTCGAGTGACTTGGAACAGCAGCAACATGTTGCTGGCTTTGACTTAGCTGAGGTTGCTGTTGCTGTTGTTGCTGTGGATTATCCATTGTGTGTTCGACTTGAAAATTCTGTTGCTCTTGCTCCCTTACTGCAAATCTGGACGGCTGTAATGATTGTTGCTGCGACTGTTGCTCTAATTCAACTTCGGGAGCTTCTTCTCTTATTTCTTCTACTGTCACTTGTTGCTCAACCTGTGCAACAGTTGCCGTGGCATCCACCTCACTGAAACCCACTTGACTTTCAGCATTCATATTGTTAAGATCTTTCATAAGACCCATCTTAATGCTGCTTTCGTTGCAGTCTGGAATATGCCAGCGAAAGACGGGCAAATGTTGCTGGTCCTGTATTTCCACTACCAATTCATTGTCCTTATTACATCTGTAAGAAATCGTAATTAGTTGAATGTATTCTCATATATTAATTATGTGTATTTTTCTAACCTTAACTCCAAGCTGGAGGCCCTCTTCAGCTGCCGTTTGGACACACGTTCAATCAATTCATCGGTGCCATCGTCCTCAGTCTCTGTCCCGTTCGCATCCACGATTTCCTCCAGTACAATGCAACACTCGTCGTCACTGTACAGCTGATTGTTATCCGCTTGCTCCGTATTCAGATTGGGCATGCTAAGAGGTTCTTCTTTAATTATTGACTCCACGTTCCCTCCAAATTCCAATGCGGTCCTAATTTTTCGATCCTTTGCCTTTTTCCTCCTCAGCTGTTGGGCAACATATCGAGCTCGACCCAATCCTACGGGAAACTTTAGCATTCGTATGCAGAAATCCCGGTTTCTGCTAATTTGGTCCAGGGTATTCACTGCCGAGGAATATCTGCGCTGATGCACCTCACTTCGAGCCAGTTCCTTGGGTATAAATAGATTCCCGTCACAGTAGACACTGGCACGACGCTTCTTTGTCTCGGCTCTGCAATGCGAAATATTGAATTTTAACTTAAACAATATATCTGAATGTACTTACATCGAAAGCGAGTGTCTTTCTTCTAGAACAAGCGGTCTGTCTTCTCGTTCCTTTAAGCGACTTTCTTCCTTCTTCTTCGACGTCTGATCTTCGTTGATTCTGGGATTGGGAAACTGAAGTTATTAGCTATTTTCCCTTAAGCACAGTTGATAGTTTAAATCTTACATAGCAAGCGAATGCGTTTCTTCCAGAATACTTGGGCTTTCGTCCCGCTCCTCTAAGCGACTCTCTTTGTTCTTCTCCAATGTGTGATCGTCCTCAATTCTGGGAAACAGAAAATGAAGCAATTAGAATTTTCCTTGTTACGTATTTCGCACTTTTAGATGTAGCTTACATTGGAAGTGAGTGTATTTGCATAGAAACATGTTGACTTTCTTTACTTTCCTTGGGTAGACTTTCTTCCTTATGATCAGATGCCTGCACTTCAGACACTCTTGGAAGAGACAGTCAAAATTAATTTGTACAATTGCTATGGATTTTATTTGCGAAAACTTACATGGAAAGCGAAAGTCTTTCCTCGATAATAAGTGAGTTTTCTTCCCGCTCCTTCTCTTGACTCTTATCCCTGTTCGATGTATGATCTGCCTGGACTCTGTGTGACCGAGAAATATGTAGTTTGATAATAGTTATACATGTTATTTATTCACTTACACAGAAGGCAAAGGTATTTCTTTTAAAACAAGTAAGTTTTCTTCATATTTATTGTCTTCCTTCTTATTTGACGGCCTTTCAGTATCCAATCTACGAGTCTTCTCATCCTGATTTAGTTTAGATTCCTTAAGATTGCTGTGCAATTACCAATAATTATTATTGGTTTATGAATAACATAATTGAATAATATTTACTCACTCATCGCTTGACAGTTCTCCGTCTTTTATTTCCTGAGTAGAATCGGACTCAAGTTCAGACTCGGAGTGGGATTCAAACGCCTTCATGTCGAGTTGACAACTGCACTCAGTGGGATCCATGCTTTCGTCTTTTATAGCGCACTGACCACGTCTATATCAATGTTTACAATAAAACTCACATTCAACTGACTGAGTAATTCAATTGTCTGACTCTTGAGCTTTGAAATTCAATATTGCTGTCGTAATATTCGCGTTTCAAAGCGGTCCTTCAATTGTAAACCGTTGCGGCCTATCGTCCGTGCTATAATCAAATAAACAGACCAATCTTTAAATACGTCTTTCATATACACTTAAAAAAAAACAGTTTGCAAAAACTAGAATATTGCCTTAAATGTTTGTTTTTAAATGAGACAACATTAGTTAATTAGTATTTAAAATACATACATTTTACAATTATTATGATAACTCTCCTTTTAGGAATCTAAACTTTTTTATCAGTGTACATTTGCTGATGGAAAAATACATATTCAAATTTGAAATTTGTTTAACTTAGCTGGAATTTTACAGTTTCGCTTTACACACTTATACCTCGAGTCCCAATCAAAGTTTTGCCCACGTCAGCATTTACAAAAGTTGATCTCTATGTTTTTTTCTGATTTATATACTGGTCACAGGGTATTTTACATACCCTACAAACTCTTAAAAACTATAGTTAATTAAGAATTTAATACTTATAATAGTTATATTTTATAACCTATTTAATACATTTTCTTCTTACTCTCGCACTTGTCTAAAATTAAGCAAATTTGTTTGGACAAGCATAATTCTGTTTGTTTTCAATCAAGTCTCGACGCTGCGAAGCGCGCAACAATAATAAACAATCAAACGAACGTTTCCCCTTTTTGAAAAGAGGTTCCTTGATTTGTGTTTTGGGTCTCGGGTCTTGACGAAATTTTAGCCGAAGCTAACAATAAACAAGCGTCGCGTTGCAAAGCCGAAAACTGAATGAATGCAGCGGAAATGAACTAATAATATAATATAGTATTATATATGAATGCATATACGACTACTACTTCACCTCTACCCGTGGACCGAACAATTATGGCGCATAGAATGTCTAAAAAAGGAATAACTAATTTAAGATATCCGTTAGATAGTATAAAAATAAGTTGATAATAATTATAGAATTGTACACGTATAACACAAGGTGGACAAACAGCGCTTGGCCACCGTTAGGGACACGTCAGCGCAGTTCGTGTCCGCCGTTAATGTCGCCCCAATTCCCGGACCCCATTGACGGCCATCGGCCGCAATCGTAATAAGTCTGGCCACTAGTAATTCCTTTGCAGTTGATTGCGCTTCCAACGGTAATTGTTTTTCAATGTCTTTGAACTTAACTGCTCAATTTGCACATAACGCGAATAATACATTTTCTTATTTTTTTTGGACTATAATACGGGTTCTAATTTAAACTTGTTGAATTTATTTTTGAGTGACCAACAGGTTGCTAAACTATCATTTTGTGAATTTGTTGTGAATTACCTTTCCTCTCCCTTATTGATTAATATTTATTTTGTTGCACTTTTTACTACTTGCTATGCAAAGCTTTCCATAGCATTATGTTCAGGCATGTTCAGTTAAGTCTACTAAACAAACACAATAAAATCAACGGGGGATTATTTCAAATTTGCGCGGCCGAACATTATCTCCACAACTTATCGATAAGTCGTCATCATTTCTAAATAAGTTGGCAGCCCCAACATTTTTCGGCACACTTTTTGACAGTTTCAGTATTTTTCGACACACTTTTTGACAGTTTCAGTATTTTTCAGCAGTATTTCAGAAAAAATCAATTTAAAAAAATCAAAAAACAAATTAAAAAAAAACCAACAAGTTACAAAATTTTCTAAAATCATGAAGTTAATTTTGAAATTGGTTTGGTGCAACCGGTCGACGCTCCCAGAATTATTAGAAAAATAACAACAAAATGTCAAAAAATAATAGCAACAAAGGAATTTTATTACAACGTTTTACTCAAAATTAAACGCTTCGACATTTTGTTGGTTAATTTTATTATAAGCTATTATAAGGATAAAAAACTCAATGCACGATTTTGTTTCTAAAGGCGTCAAGGAGTAAGCTACATGTAAATGAAGAAGAAATCGAATTCTTTCGCGAAACTTCATGCATATAATTATAATTGCATTTCTCTAAGAAACTTAATTTTTTTTTTAAAGAATTTTCTGACCAACTGCGAAATGAACGATTTAGTTCATGATTGACTGAATAAGTTCATTCGCTCATCTTAATGAACCGTTCATTTAAACTTTTTCAGAACGGAACGACACAACTCAAGCACCATATAGGAAATAAAAAGAAAATAAACTTTGATTTGCTTAAAAACTGTAAATTGTGAATAATTATGGATAAATTAACAACAATAAGTGCCACGTTGTTCATGGCTGCCGATGTGTTTGCCATTGTGAGTCTGGCGCTGCCCGATTGGATCATTACGGAGGAAGCTGGTATTCATTGTTAACAAACACAAAAGTGTCAAACAATAACAAAATGTTGTGTATTTATTGTACATTGCAGGTGATATACGTCTCGGATTAATGTGGACCTGCATGACGCTTTACAATCGTCCGCAAGTGTGCTATACACCGGACCTGCAACCGGAGTGGCTAATAGCACTTGTCTGCATTTTCATTGGCTGCATTTGCATCACGACGACCGTAATATTGCTGGCGTCCAGCACTTGGGACCGCAACGTTATTCCATATGCCCGCTGGGTGGGATTTGCGGCAATGGTTCTGTTCTGCATGGCAGCTGTTGTCTTTCCACTCGGCTTTCACATCGAAGAGATTGGCGGACAGGCGTATCAGTTGCCGAATACATTTAAAATCGGCATATCCTATATAATGTTTGTGCTGGCACTGTGGATAACAGTTGTATCCGAATTATTTGCTGGCAAAGTGTGCTTGCCGCATTTTTAAAGCGTGCACCTTGACTTAGGATTTGTGTGTATATAGATGCGTAAGAATATTAGCTCGTTAAGTTCAATTTGTTTGCAGTTTTCTCCTGTGATTTGTTATACGTTTTGTTTTTATGCGTACTTCTCTTGTATGTATATTTAATATATTTTTTAACATTTAAGCCATATGAACACAACAAAACCGTCTCGAAGCAACTATAGAAATCTCCTTAGACCTAAACGTATTCACTTTGTATTTAAAACTTATATTCTTTTGAATAGATTTTATACTGATGATTTAAATAATATTCCTATCAACTATTTAAATTTACTCACAAAAGTATTTTTATTGAATCTTCTTTGTAACGCGAACTGTAGGTTTTTATATATAGTACTTACAACATGAACGCCTTGAAGGCAACTAACTGCAGTCTGCGCCTGCGTTGTATAAACATTTTTATGAGCTCCACTTGAGTTCTGATACAGTTTCAGAAATCCGATCTGTGGGAATATTCGCTGACTTCGTTAAGAGACCCTGCCACGTTGTCATTTAAAATTTTGCTGATAGAAGGCGATCGCAATTGGAAACCACTTGATGACGCAGTTACATTTGTGCTTTACATAAATAAATGATAAGTCGCCGCCTTCGCATCGCTTGCGTTCCTCTAACCAGCCTACTATATAGTATCCGATTATGAAATCACAAGGCTTTAGTAACTTCGAGTCTCGAAATTTATTGTTCAGCAAATAAAGCTTGTGATGGGACAGAATAAAGTCTACAATGTAAAGCAGTTGCCAAAGCAATTTCAATATTCAGAAACATCTAAACTTCGCAATCAAAACGAATATTTACAAATCATCGCAGTCATATATTTAATTTGATCATTTTCAAGTGAACAGCTTATATAGGATTTGTATTTGTGCAAAGTGAAATAAAATAAAAAATAAATATTATTTAAAGAGTTCTAAATAGTTTTGTTGTTTTAAAACAAAAAAATTAAAATTATTTTGAGCCTCTAACTAATTTATAATTTCATTTAATTAATTGAATTAATTAAAATTAAAAACAAATTAAATAAATAAAAAAAAGATTTAGTTATTTCGCTTAAAAATCCTAAATGTTACTAAGTAAGTTTTATGAATACAGTACAAACTGAATCCAGATGCCTTGTCATAGATTCCCAGAGCATCAAATTAAAATCAATGCACAATTGATCGCGACAGCGACTGCGGGTGCTAACCGAAAGCAAAAGCGACATAAATCAAAAGCAGTAAACAGTCGAGCCGATAGCTTTTCCCGACTGCGACTGCCAACGACTTTCGGCAGCCGATCGCTTGCTGCAGCTTCGACTTATCTCATTATCGAAAACAGCAGCAGAGCAACAAGCAAAAAACGAAAAGCAGCGCCTGTTCTTGCTGTTTGATTTTTGTAGCTGTTTGATTTCTGCTGCTGCTTCGACTGCGACTTCTGAAATTTTCGGAAGCAGAAGCAGATGCAAAAGCACATGAAATGAAACTTACTGCAGTTTTTTAAGCACTGTCGCATTTAGAGAGGGTTATTTACAACAAGAGTGTTGTAGTTGAATGACGCCTTTGTCGACCTCTCGCTGAGTTTTTATACCCGTTTCAGGCTAGGAAATTCATTGCGGGAGAGGTTCTTTTAGACCTACACACTATATTTCATATATATGTATGTATTATGTGAGTTTAGATTAAACTACATACATGCATGTGTGTACAACATGTTGTAAGATGAGCAAACAAATTCTCCGTTTCAAGTGAATTTTATTTTTGGTCAGCAGCGAGGACTGTAATAAAAATACAGAGTAACTGTCTACATCTTATTCATGTATTTCAAAAATACAGACAAATGTGTTCATATTACAGAGTTTCCTTTACCCCAAGATGAATACAGGGTATATAAAAAAACACTGTTAAGCTAATAAAATATTTTTATTTTCATATTTAAATTAGTTTATTTTAAATATATTCGTAATTATTTCGATTATATGGGGATTATTTGTAAATTTTAGATAGCAATTACAAAGATATGCATAGAGTACAATTTCCATAAGTTAGAGTCGGAGGTATACCATATTTGTTGGGATATGTTCAGTGTTCAATTAGGAATTGTTTCTGCTGAAAAAGAAAACCAAATAGATATCCAAAGAGTTTCATATTCAAATAACTTTCAGCAGATCCATCTAGTATATTGAAGTGTGACAGTAGAAAATTTATATAAAATATACAATATCATAGTTTAAATAGATAGAATTTCGCTTAAGGTCGTTGAAATTAGATTAACCGCGTTGTGTTCGACCTTTGATGGCACATAGTTTAGTTAACAATCTATAATTTTAAGCGCTGCTCCAATAGATTTCGATAGAGATGCGAATTTCAAATAATATGATCAAATAGTCGAGAAAAATCTATTGGAACATATGGTACAATAAATATGGTTAAATTCTATGTGTTATACAATAATATTATTAATGTTGATTATCCTTCTTTTTTTTTTGGGTGGGCTAAATTGCATTTGTTTCTATAGTTTTTTGTTTGTTAATTTTGCACAATTACATATATTATAGTATTAATCTATATAGTATGTTTGAGTAGTCGTCGGTGTTTTCTATATATTCATATAATTATTCGCTGTTTAAGTGAGCTACTCTTCTGATACATATCTGAATTCAAATTGTCAACAATTAAATACTAATTAAAACAAATACTTAAAATAACTTCTAATGTGCAACGTAGATTTAAATGCTTAAAAATTCTTAAAATTATTTCAAAATAAATAACAACATGCCTTAACATAAATTGTCTAGATATATGTATGTATAAATATATGATAAATAGCATTATTAACAACAAATTGTGCTACCAACTGGCCGCATTCAATTACAATTTACCATCGAATGGTGTCTTTACAAAATATGTGACTAGATTCCCTTTGCCCTTGACATAGGTGAGGCCCCGGCATTCGCACTCGTAACCGGCGCCCATTAATATCTTGGCTGTATTCTCCGTAGTCTGTGGAGGAACAAAAGAAAGATTAAATGAGCAGATGTCTTTTAGAATATGTTCAACTCCTTGCTGTTTACCTGGAGTCGTCCCATGACGCCGCATGAGTCCATGCGGGATGCCACATTGACGGTATTGCTCCAGATATCATATTGTGGCTTCTGGGCTCCAATTACGCCCGCAATTACCGGACCGTGATTCAGACCGATGCGCAGGCGAAAACGTTGGAATGATTCGCGATTAATCGAATCCAATATGGACATCAAAGCAATCGCAAACTCAACCAATATTACCACGTTGTGCTCCTCGGTGCGTTTCTCGTCCTGTGCCAATAAAATGGAACCAGTAAACAAATAAAAAAAAAAGAAGAGAACAAAAGTTACATTTAGTTGGCTTTTAGGTATTCTATTATGCTCGCATTCGCCTTTAGTTGGCCCGGTCAGCCAAAGTGAAAGCCAATTGAGCGTGTGCGGCCTAAACTTTGGCTAATCCCTGCCCAATGGCAACCCTCATTTAAAGCCCTTTCACTTCTTTTTTTTCTCTTCATCTCCTGATTCTTTTGTATGAAGGGTCATTGTTTGATTTAACTGCCCATCTCATTCCTCCCTTTCGCTTCCTAATCTATGTGCCTTTTTCTTTCTTACTCTATGTGTGTGTGGACCAAAAGTTTAATTAAACTTCTAAGCAGCGATTAAAAGGCATTTAAACAGTAAATAGCATTCTGGCCATTGAAATTGGCCATTTATTGCAATGTGTTGCCGTAATGCCAGTGATTTGTATTGTACTGAAATTTTAGAGCATTTATATTTTCGGATATGGGAAGTAATACAATTAAAGAAGAATTGATAATATCTGAATAGTTCTTTACTTTGAAAATTTATAAATAAATGGCAAAATAATTTTAAATTTTTATTAAAACACATCTGGCTTACACATTATACAAGTTTTTTTTTAAATATCTACATATCCGCTATAAAAATATAATACAGAAAAAAAAAGAAATTTTAAAATATCTACATATTCATTTATCATTTGTAAAAAATATGTTAAGCAATAGTGTCTGAAGAATATCCGAGATAATTAAAATGCAGCACTAATACTTCATTCTAAACTGTACACTTTTAAATTGTTTTTAAAACGCTTAATAAAAATAATAAATAAATTGTCTTGCAAATGCGTAAATAATCTCCCGAATAGTCAAAAAACGAAGAGACTTCTTCTCATCCCAATGTAGATGTACGATATTTTGTAAAGTCAACTTACCGCAAAGCTACGCGACTATTTTGAGAATGCCAGAGATGCGAATAATGTATATTTACAGGATTAGTAAAAAGCATTGAAGAAACGTTGATTAATACAAGTTAGATATGAGTTCAGAGAGTGGAATAGAGCAGTTGCAACTTACCGTGGCGCCATCCTCCTTTCCAGGTCTCAGACCCGACGCACACATATAGGTGCTGGCAATAGTTTTTATCTTTTCGATGCCACTGAATTTGGGTTTCAGAAGTAACTAGAAAATATGCCAGATAAGTCGAGAATCTTTTGGAGAAATGGAGATATTTTTACCTTATCGAAATCACAAATGATTTCATTCAAGAGACGCAAACACTCCAGGCCCTGTTTGTTGACATCCGTCTCGTCGTAGAACTCCTTATAGTTGGGTATGGAGGCAAACATGACCGCGACACAGGAATAACTCTCGTGATACAGTTCCGTGGAGCGTTCCAGATGCAGAAAGTGTGTGGCCACGTGAGCTGGCAGAATGTTCTCCAAGAGAATCTATGGGAGATAATATTCGATGAGCATTGAATGTGGCAATGGGTTCGATTATTTTCTACCTTATTGATGCCTCGCATTGTTTCCACCTCCTCCTGTTCGACCTTCAACTTGGCCTTCCACAGAAAGTCGGTACGAGCCACATATTCACCCTGACGATCCAGCGTATGCAACACGGCAATCACAAGTAGCAGCAACAAAAAGCCCTTCAACTCTAGCGACAGACTGGAAAGGAATAAGAAAAGATTGAAATTTATAAAGATTTCCGGTGGTTTGGCCAACACATACCCGTTGTCGTAGTGAACCAGATTGTACTGGACATAGAGATCGCTGTAGTGCAGCACAATCATCTGTCCGATCACCGTGAGCAACATGGTTATAAGTTTGAGTATAAATCCAGATCGCAGGAAAGCTGAAATGGCAGCCAAGCTGACGGCGCAGCAGAAGAGGAAAATGGGAGCTTTGGGTATGGCATAGGAAATGTCCAGTGGTTGCATATCCTCCATGATCAAGCTGTTGTTGCCGGTGGTATTCGTGCTATTGCTGGACGGCGGCTCATCGGGCAGCGTATAGTTGATCTGTATATAAATTATAATTAAGTTAATCATCGGATAAAAAAAAAAGTATTTCTTAAGCTTACCACGCTGAATACGGCACAGGATGAGATGAGCATATTGACAATGATGAACATGGCCATGCGAAGAAAGCGACTGCTGGCCACCACCTGGCCGGGACCATTGCGCTCCGTGTTCGAGGCATGCACATCCGGCACGGACATGTTGCTCAAATAGAGGAACAGAGCCAACGATATGAAGCTGGCCAACAGAGAGCCCAGTAATGCCAGATTCCTGTTGAGTTGCATACGAAACTGAGTTAAACAAATCGTCGACATGATTAGATCTCACCTACAATTCAATTACGGTCAACTGGACGAAGGCTAGCGAGAGGAAGAGGACAAAGGCGCATATCAGGTCGTAGCGGAAGTGCGTATCCGGCTGCTCACGGTACATGGCCTCCCGGGGCGTATTGCGGTACCACATGGTCAATGGCTTCAGCTCCGTGGGCGGGCCCAAGAAATTAAAATTTAGACATTTACGCTCCGGCGGCAACAGATTTGATTCAATCATGGCAATGCTCTGCAAACGAGGCCAAGGGATAATAGAGTTTACTCAGCTGGTAGCTTCAAGCAAGTATTAGAAGACAGGGTGGGAAGGGAGAGTAGATGGAGCAACAACAGCAACAGCAGCCGGCACACAATGGGCTTAAAATCAACACTTTTGATTGTTTCATTTATTTGGGCAAACCAATTTGGCCAAAGCTACAAAACTTGGTCAAATTCGAATAAACAATTTAGTCAGCCAGTTGTGCGACATTTCCTGACAATTGAATATTTCAAATTTGATTTTAATTTTGTGCACAGCTGCTGCTGCTGCTGCTGTTGATGACCTCATGACCCTTGGCACCACCCAAAAGCCACTCACCGCCAGGCCAATGTTCTTCACCAGCTTGGACTCGGCAATATTGGCAAAGGGTCGATCGGCACCCCAGCACTCCACATATTTGGTCATCTTCGATGAGGGGCGATTGCGTGTGACATGACCTGCAATCATAAAATAAACAATTTGATTATTGAATGCACTCAACCCACAAAGCAAAACAAATTGAAACCAAAATTGAATTCAGCTTAGAGCTAAATAAAACAGAACGAACTTGCAAATTGCTATTATATTTGAAAATATTCGAATAAAAAACAATTTAAAATATAAAAATGTACAGTAAAGTAATAGATATTTCATCATATGTTTTAATTTATCATATGTTTCCAACTTGAATGCTGAACATTAAAGTCAATTGTTAATTCATTTTCTTATTTTTAGCACCACACTTCAACACCTTCATTCATTAGGTATGGAAAACGGCACGTTTCAGGCGACAGATTCACATCAAAAATGCCATTAAACTGGCCACTTTTCAGCTGAAGATGTGACGCACCTGATGTCCTTGGGACAAAGCTGAGCTGGCTGTGAAAGGAGCTTAATTACCAATGAAACGCCTGTGTGGTCCAGACTGTGTGGACCATGGTCAACAGAGGCCAAACCGTATAAAAAAAACGAAATGGAACTGCAGGCACATCAAATTTACGATGCAAAAGTTGCGACAGAAAGCGATAAAATTATGCATAAGCCGTAGCTCATTTGCGAAAGTGATTTTCAACTGTTGCGTTTTATGGGCAACCGCACTCACCCACAACCAACCACACACTCACCCACCAACACCCAACACCCAACGGCCAACGGCCAACCACACTGAAGGAAGGAAGTAGTCGACTTACCCGCATGACTGCGAAAACTTTCACCGCTGTGTATGGACAGTTTGCGTCCCTCGATGAAGGCGCCGGAGGAGCGACGCCGGTCGGCAAAGGACATTAGACCTGCACGAAGGATGAAGATGGAAAATGGCAATAAGGAATTCAACAAGTTAAATGCTCTAACTTAAGTTGAACTTTTATTAAACTTTCGTTTCGAAACTTATATTGTACTTATATTTGAGAATAAACTATAAAATGTTTTATATTTCTATATTTAATCAGAAACTAAAAATCTGTCTATAAGTTTAAGTTTTTATTTACCTAGCTGGCATTTTTAAATTCAGTTTAGTTTTTACAACGAGATATTTTTTCTTAATGGTCATTAATGATTAAATATGGATTAATTTTTTTTAATAACTTGGATATAAGTTTTCTAAAATAATAAGAGAATTTTCTAAATTCTAAGTTGAAATATGTATAAGAAATTCGTTTCTAAATATCTAAATATATAGAAAATATCTATACAATGAAGTTCTCCATATTTGAAATTTTTGCGATAATTGTGGAGTACATTTTTCGCAATGTATGTTATAGGAAAATGGAGAAATCCCAATCCTAACACCTATAATTAATAATTGATATATATTTTAATTGTATTAAGCTAATTTAAAATCAAATTTAAATGCAATTCAGTGACTATAAACTGGATATATAATAGCTAAAAATTATCCTATTTTAAGCTAAAGAACCTTCAATACCGATCATATAGACTCATATGTATATGTATTCTCTTACCTTGAACCGAGAGCTTGCGACGGGAGCGCTCTGGAGCGTCGGCAACTGTTAAGCTGCTGGTGCCGGCGGTGGTTGCAGCTGCCGTGGTTGCTGTGGGCGCATTGGATGCTGATGTTACTGGAGTACCGCCATTGGAGATGCCACTCTCGCTGCCGCTCATGCTGAGCAGATCCTCGGCAGGCAGCGATAAGGCTGCGGATTTTGGGGCAGATTCCGAGGCAGCCGAGTCGTTGCTGCCTCGATGGACAATGGTTGGGATGGAGTCATTGTTGATCTCCTGCTCCAAGTGTTTGTTAACCAGCGGTTCGGTGGCAGCCGCGTCCTCCTCCTCTTCGGACAGCTCCTTGATGGACATGGAGGCGGCAGAGGTCAACGGTGCATGCAACGCTAAATCCTGACTGTGCACCGAGGTGGGTGAAAGTTTCTCAGCGCCATCAACGGCAACTGACACCGGAGAGTGCGACTCGACGGGCAAAAGCTTCTCGGTGACATCGCCGTCCTCCTTCACCGGTGTCGCCAGCTCCACTGTCGGCTCCGTTTGCTCGATGCACTCGACAACGCGCGGCACACTATGCATGTAGGCGGGCTGTCATTCGAATTGGGCGGACAGGTTGGTTAGAAGTCCCATTGTTTGTGGACAAAGCACTACACTTACCTTGGGCGGCACAATGAGATAGGTTTCGATTTTGTGGTCTGCCAGATATGCATCGCGACCACCTCCCTCTCCCTGCTCCACCTCGAATTTGTCGCCCAGAAAGTCCAAAGTTTGCTTTGTAATGTGCACGCGACTGTAAACAACAGTGCGTATGAGTGATATATGAATATATTCCGATGTACTTCTTATTTCTTCCTCGTTTCACTTGTAAATTAAAGCGACTTCTCTCTCTCTCCGTCTTTATTCCCCTGTTTCACTCGCCACTTCCGTTTCTTGATTGTAATTTTATTTATGCCTTTGTTACGCATTTTGTTAATTCGTGCGTAACACGCAAAATGTGCCCCCAACTTTTATTCAGCTCATTGAGCAACATTTCAATTCAATTTCGAATAATTGTAATCCACGTGATACTCAGGATACATGTCAATTGAATAGAAACCGAAGTTTTGTTGTCTTTTTTCTTGTTTGTTTTAATTTAAGCTCACAAAATGGTATGGAAATTCATGGTATTAGCAATTTGGCGAAAAAATATCCATTTTGCCATTTGTTTTTTAAGAAATCTTTTAGTTATTTGAAAATTGTAATTCAGTACAAATAAACAACAAAATAGTACAATAATCTTATACTGTTTTATATACGTATTTGTTTTACTTTTCTTTCCTAAGTTTCCCGCTAATTCGACAAATATTAACTAACAGTTACGCATTGCATTGGATAAAGTCTTTCGGAAAAACTCAACCGTTATTACTCTACAGTATTTCAAGTTTCTAAAGAAAAAAAACGTCAACTTACTGAATTAAATAAATCTATAGAAAATGCAAAAGAAATCCCTTTAGTTATGTAGCACAATCTGCACTTCTGATTGCGATTCTCATGAGCCATATTCCGATAGCAGCCTTTGCCAACGGTTTAATGCCAGACACTTGTCAGTTGTCTCAGCTTATTATTAGCTATTATTAGAGCGGGCGTTACTCTAATTGCCGGAGGCACTTGCCACTTAACTTGACCTTTAGTTCTGACTACTAGTTGAAGGTATGGCCTGAAGCCTGAGACGAGTTTAATTGCGACGCTGATGGAGGTTCGTTTAAATTGCCATTATAAAGTCTACCTTGGCACCTGCACAATCCCGCACGTTTCTGTCTCTTAAGTTGAAAGTGTGTCATCAACGCGTTGTTAAAATGTGAAATGTGAAATGTGAAAGGGAAACTTACCCCGCAACGCCGCCGCTCTCCATGTGGTTGGCCAGGGTAACATCATCGCTCCAAACATCAAATTGCCACTTGCGTAGGCCAAGGACACCGCAGAGCACGTTGCCCGTGTGTATGCCAATTCGCATGTCAACATTTATGCCGGTCGCCTCACGCACGTGTCTGCCGGAAAATGTATACAAAAAAAAAAAATAACATAAGGAACATGGAATAAACAATGAAAGCCACACAGTTGCCCACTCTTATATTCTATATAGGTAGGTAGGTAGGTCTATTTACCAACTCGTTGTATAGTTTATATAACGAGCACAATTTCATGAGGCATAAAACAAAACAACTTGCCACGTCCAGTGTTTTGAGGCCTTTACTCGTAAACGGCACGCGCCTGGACCAGGTTAAAGCACATACAGTCACTAGCTTGTCCAACAAGTCCTTGAGTTATTAACATTAAATAGTCTTTTCTATAGTATAGTGTGTGTGTGTGTGTGTGTGTGTGTGTGTGTATGTTTTCTGGGCCAAATGAGCCGCAGCAAGGGCAACAAATCGCCTTAGAAAACAAATCACTTGGGAGCCCTTCCGGTTTATTTGCTTTTGTTCTTCTGTGGGTCATTGGGTTCTGTTTGTTTTACGAGTGTAATACTTAGACACTCTAACAACAAAAGCAGCAAAAACAGCTACAGGATGTGGCTGTTGATTATGTTGGAATATACGAGTAATCTGAGATTGCTTGAGTTCCAAGTTCATCCTCAAAATGTGCCCTTTTAATTTGAAAAACTTTGGCAAATTTTATTTAATTATGCGGAATCACAGAAGAGTGTATTCGTATGTGTATGTAACTTCATAAAAGAGGCTTTTTTACTGCTTTCTACTGTGCAAATGAGGGTCATATTCTCAGAAAAACAGTCTAGCTTAAATAAGCACAAATAAGCAATAAAATATATTAATAATTGTTATAAGTTTTTAATTTAAACACAATAACCTGAATTTAATTTTGAGCTAAACTACAGATTTTGATTTACATTTCTGCCACCATTTTTAATAAAATCTTAAATTTTGTAATCTTCAAAATCAATTAGGTAATTTTTAAAATTTTAATTTTGTGCATTGCCTAATTTAAATAATATTCCCGCAACATTAAAGACTGCTATGCTAAATGGAAAAAAGTGTTGCCTACTTATGCGGGCAATGGTTGCTTGTACTTAACGTTGCCGCATTGCTCGGCAATCAGCGACAAAAGGATATGAAAAATGAAATACAAAAGCCCGTCTGCTGCTGTGTTGCACAATTAAACTTTCACCTTGTTCTGGTGCACACACAGACGCACACAATAAAAACACAAGTGGCAAGCAAAAAGTTGGCATTTTCATAAGGAGCCTGGCGATTAAACCAACGGCCAAGTGGAAAACTTGCCTTTAGCAAACTCGGCTTCAGCTCAATGGGCTGCAAGGCTGCATGGCGTAAACAAAGCCAAAGCGCAAAGCAACAGTCGCCCAGAGATTGAAAAACCAAATGCCTTTCGGGCCAAAGACAAAAGAAATAAAATAAAAGGAAAAGAAAATGAAATAAAATGAAAGGAAGGGAAAAAAAGCGCCTGAATCAGAACAAAGTAACAAACACAATAGAAATGGCTGTGCAGTATCAAATAAAAAACAGAACAATACAGATTACTAAAACACAACGATAATTCTATACTCTATTTGGACAATAGAAATTACTTTTAGAGTGATTATTGATTGATGAAAATGCTTTTGGTTTATTGATTTTAATATAAATAGCCACACTTTCTAAATAAGTTTAAAGTTGCCTTGGTACTCTTACTTTTAGGGTATATACGCGATAGAATTAAAAAACTTCTGGAGGGATTATGTGCTTTCTGCTTGAGCATAAATTCTTACATGTAATAAAATTGCTTTTGTGTCGATATTGTGTATTGCATTTTATGCTATTTCTTTTTTGTACGCTCCTATCTACTTTTTTTTATTTTTGGAAGCCTTGTTTATAGCATAATACGCTTTTAATAGGCGCCATAAAGCCATAGCCTGTATGTGCTCGTGTCTATCTACAGGCAATTAAATTCGACATGACAAAAGGAGGAGAAGAGGCAATAAAATGATATGCTGACAACTATTTAAATCCACATTAAAGCTAAGAGGGATGTCAATGCAATTTTCATTTTATTGTTGCATGCGTCAGCGATTATGTAAAAATTGATACAATTGTGTTTACACTTGTGTGTATGTACTTAGCACCCTATAACCCGACAGAGTAGAGAAACTATCAAAGTGCTGAAAGAAAAACAAATGTTTACACAAGTCCTGACAGCAACTACATCGACACTCACTCCCACACACACACAGGCAAACCACATACCAAACATTGAGTGTCAAAAGGGATTGCCAAGGGCAAACATGTCGTATACGCAACGCGTGACAATGTTGATTTTATAAAGAGAGAAAGCGAGACAAAAAGAAACTCACCTGATGGCATCGATCATTTGCAGGCCCATGTTGACGCAATTGGTGGCATGTTGAGGTCGTGAAATTGGCAGCCCCGACACACAGTAATAGCAATCGCCCAGGATCTTAATACGCAAGCATTGATTCTCCTGCAAGGGATAAGAAATCAAAATATGTCCAGCTAATGGCAGACAATTTATTCACTCACCTGTGCGATTTGATCGAAGCGGCCAAAGAGATCGTTGAGTGTCTTGACCAAATCGCTGGCCGTCAATGACGATGACAAGGGCGTAAAGTTGACAATGTCTGCAAACAGTATTGTGACATTTGTGTGTCGCTGCACATGCAGCTCATGGAAGCGAGTGGCCGATGTCGAAGCCTGACCGCCAGCCCGCTGACATGCATCCGCCATTTTGAGCATAATGCTGCGTTTGACCTGAGGAAGAGAGAAAAAAATATAATAACAAACTTTAAACAGACATAACTGACTGAAGAATAATTGTGTAGTATATGACGTTTACACAATTGTTAAGACTATTTATTATTCCAGAACTCACCTCGGCAGCTATGTAGGCGGGTATGACGCTCAGCAGGAGCTGCTCCTGTTGCTCCCGTTCGCACTCAAGTTTCACACGCTGCTCGATGCCGGTGCGTGTGCCGTCCACAGTGCGATTATGTGCCGCATCCGACATGATGCGATAGTACAGGCCGGAAACGGATGCGCTGGCCAGCATCACAATCTCGCCAAAGAGCTGACAAAGCAATAAAACGGGGTCACATACCATACAGTGAAAGAGGGCAATGAATAATAGAGTCAATTGGCAGGCGGCAACCAGCAAAAACCAACACACCAGTTAGATCTTTGAGACCACAGGCCTGTAATCGAAATTCCCAAAGTACAAAGTGTGTGTGTGTGCGGCAGCTAATTAACGTTTCCACAATGGCAGGCAACACAATTGGCATTCAGAATGAGCCACAAACGCACACACACAACATTTTGTTGGTGTTGGTGTTGGGAAAATCAACCAGCGGAAAATGTATGAAAAACTAAATAAAACAAGTCCTTAATTTGGCAGAGCTCTTGAAATGCCAGGCTATTCAATTGGACAACAAAAATATTTAGATAATTAACACATTTCGCAATTATGGTTTAAACGAAAAACTAATTAAAACACGTATTAAAAATGGCATGCACTTGAAATTCACAAACAGTTTTTGCACTGCTTGAAATTAAAATGGACAGAAAGTTTATTTATTTAGTTTAGTTGCTGTTAATGAAGGCAGTCAACACCAGAAATGACAATTAAAAAATTCGAACTAAATTGAAATATATCAAAAAACTAAAAATTAGATTAAACAACTTTTTTGTTATCTAATAATGTTGCATTTTAGAATCAAAAAATGATGGCAGACCACACCAAAAACTCGATACTTAATTAAATGTGTGTATAGTTAAAGACTAAATTATAATAAAAATAAATTATTAAGTGTTATTCAAAAAACCGAAAGCTGTCAATATACATATATATTTAAGGGAAAAATGTTTCATTTTTATTTTAGATTTAATAGACACACATTTTCATTGTTATTTTTAAGGCATAAACAACTGAATACCCAGTGGGAACTAAGTGTAATCCCAAAGGTTGCCGCGTTGCAGTGTGAATTGCGTATGGAAAACTTACCATGGGTAAATTGGGTGCATAATCCGGACTGGTGCCGATTCTATAAACGATATGAATGGCAGTCATAAATAGGGCCAGCACCACAGAGACGGGCCAGGAGATGGGCAGCATGGTATGAATGCCCTGCAAAACAATGTTATAAGTCCAACAAATCCATGGCCAGCAATTCATTCAGATTCCGTTGCTTACCAGAAACAGGGCGTACATGGGCAGAGGAGCCAGTTCGCTGCCGGTGATGGCCGCAATGGTGCCCAGCGAGAAGGTGGTAACAATGGCAAAAGCCAGAGCAGCTGCCGGCGAACTGAGCACCGCCGGAGACTGTAGAGCCGTCAGTATTGAGCCAGAGATTAGGGCCGCCAATACGAGCAGAAGTGTCTGCACCAAGTGCTATAATCCACAACCACCCAACCACACAATATATAGAAATTAACAGAACGGTGGTGGGAAGGGACAAAGTGAGCGGTGCACTTACCTGCTCGTAAACGATGCCAATTATTATGGATACAACGCATGCCACCAGCGATGTCAGCAGTCCCGATCTGAACAGCGACTTGCGCAGCCTCTGACGATAGCGTGTATATAAATCGTTTAGGTGGATATCCTCAGCTGCAAAGTACAGAAAAGTCAAGTGTTTCAGCCATTAGTGTGCAGCATTAAATGGGCCATTTCAGTTTCAAGTACAAGTACTATACAGTTGTTACTTTCGCTTAAAAGCTCTCTCCACTGTGCCATTTATAAGTATGTATAATAGAGTCCCTTTCCACACTGAACACACCTGAAGTAAAGCTCTGCAATTCGTTCGCCTCAATTGACTTTAATTGCAGAAAAAAATCGGTTTAATAAAATGCCACCATAACAGATGAAAGTCATTCACTTTGCTAGACAAAAGGAACGTGATTTTATTTGCCATCAATAAATCTGAATTAATAAAAAGCATCATTAACTGGAATATGAAATAAAATTTGTGTGGCACCTAAATGCAAGCCAAGTTATAAGCTGCTCAACAGACTGTTCTGGTTTCACAATATTGTTGGATTTGGAAAATTGTACAATTGTACAGAAATATCAGGGATTATTGAATTCACATATGATACAAGTTTTTGGTATGTTTCTCTCTTCTTATTTAAAATGTTGAAAATTTGTAATTCATTGGGAATTAGTTATTAAAATTTGTAAAAAGTGTTTAATTTAAAATCATAATTATTCCTTAGTTATTCCTCGACAATCCCCATATTACATTATTATTTTGTAATAGAAAAAACATTTATTTATCGTTTCTTACACAATATTTAATAATAATCTGCCTTACACACACCCTCTCACACTGATTTATCTCATATTCGCCGTAGACGTCAACATCAAAAGGTCAACACGCACTTTCGACTGCCAAACACGTCACAACTACGTATTTTTTCGGTTTTCTGTTTAGTTTTTAGAGTGAGTGCGTGTAAATCGATATGGATAGTAACCATGTGGCCTGCTAATTGACGGCATTTAAAGTCTTTGATTTATTTATGGCACAAAAAACATTGTTGGACAGTGTTCGATATATCGGCCTCGCAAGGTGTATGATGAGTTATGGTTATTTATAGAGTTACTCATACCCGAACCAGGTGCTTAAATTTTCGTTTATGCATTGATTTTCTTTCAAACATTTACGAGTATATTTAAATTGAACAGAATCGATAGAAGTGCGTGTCTGGGGCTATTAAAGGCGAATGACCAAATAGACTTGAAGGGTCAAGTGTGTCTGGTTGCTGGCTGTCGACTGCCCACTGTTGTTGACACACACACACATCGGTCAAGCTAATTAATGAAACTGAAATTTGGTAAATTAGGTAGACACAGACAGAAACAAAAAGAAAACAAAACCATTTGTAACTTTCGTCAACTCACTGTCTGCCATAAATCAAAAGAGCCTAAGATACTTCACATTAATAGCCTCTCGACAAGATCAAGACCAACAATATAAAATGATTTCAAGTGCATTATTATTAATAAATGCGACATTTCACAATTTTTATTGGTACATTACGAAACAAATGAAACGCACTTAACCGCAAACTTGAGGCGCGCATTAAGGATAAGAATCCCTTGCCAAGCACCGGGTGAGCTTAAAATTTTACATGTGCTACAAGCAAAATAAAGACCAAAACCTAAATCAACAGAATTGCTCAAAAGCGAGGTGTGATTGAAGAGTACATTGAGTTTTAAAAAATAATCAGGCCTGATCCGAATTTCAATTTCGATACGATTTGTCGGAATTGAATTTCTTTAACCCGCCCTAATTCCATTTCGGCTATATTCAGCGGATTGATATTACTTTGAGTTGATGAGTTTAAGTCCGATAAAGCGAAAATCCAAAGTGAATAAATTGACTTCACTAAATGCAAAAAAGTAAAATGGGAAAACCGGAACAGACCAGAATGATAACAATTTCACAGAAATTAAAAGCTAAAAACTCAAGAGAACATTATTTAACAATGAAGGAAAACAAATATTTATTTGCATTGACAAAATAATAATTTCTAAATTATATTTCAGTTAGATGAAAATGTATTTGCTTTCTTTTGATAAATGCAGGACCTAAGTATTTAATAAACAACCCTCGCAAATAGACTATGTCGAGCGCTATGGCTGCCTTCACTTGTTTATTCTCTGCAATCAAACAGAAATTCTTTTGACATCAACTGAAAGCGTTGCTTGAACTCACACACACACACCTACACTTGCAGTAGGTGTGTCTCTCTTTGTAGGTGTATGCGTGGTGTGTGTGTGTGTGAAAGGATGACAGATGCTCCCTCATATGTCTACGGCACTGCTATGCTGTAGGTCATAAAAAGTAAGGCGTCTAAAGCGAAACAGTTGAAGACTTTGGCTGACAACAGAATGATGTTGACTTGCCAGGCTTTTGGCATAGATTTTATATGTACGACGATGCGGTGAATGGTGAATGGAAAGCCGCAACGGCTTTTGATAAAATTCCATGTGATTAAGTACGTGCAGACACATGACAAAGCTTGCACAGACTGAACAGAACATGACACGACACGCCAAGGGATCTCTGTGCAATGCCATCCAACAAATATTTAATGCGCTATACTCGTATTCGGATTGACAACATGTGGGGTTAAGCTCTCGTCGCTTGTGCTTGTGAATTGTACTCTTAAATCAAACTAAATTGAAGTTTGAGTGTCGAGCAAAGTACCTCAAATCAAATAAGTATTTCGCGTCGAAATTGTCGTTACTTTAGCAGACTTACAACATTTTAAATAAGACTGTAAAGCGTAACAGTGGGCTGTTAACATACAAGACTAAGTTGGTGCTGTTAAGTTGAATTGAAGAATGTCAAATAACAGTGCGCTCGTCTGTTAAACTGCTTAGCATTAATTAAATAAAGCACGTCAAAAATTAAAATATGTTTCTTGGCCGAATGATTTTCCTGTCATAGCAGTATTGTATATTTTTAAGTAAGTGGCAGTGGGCAACTTTAAATTCTCTACACTATTTATTTTTTTTTTTGGTAATAAATTCCGGTAATTACCATGTATAGAACGAACGGAGAATCAAACAATAATATGTCACACTCAATTCGCCGTACCTACGGGCCGCAGCCACCACAGGTAAGTCTTATCTGCTGCTTGAGTTTAAATTAAATTGCTTATATTTTTTATAGTTATCCTTGGAAAACTCTTCTACACTCGAAGAGCAATGTATGAGAGACGATCGCTACTTCAATTTATTGTACAAGGCCTACGACAACTGTAATCATGGGATTACCCAACGAATCAACAATTTGGGCAGCACAGATCATTTCAACGCTAATCGAAGTACGTTGGACTTGCAAAGAAATGAAAACAATAAGGCATGGAGATCAAGTCTTATCGACTATAGACAAATGGATGCTGAATTAGCACGCAGTAAATATATAAAACAATTTAAACAATTTAAATAAATTATAATTATTTCGATTGTAGTACAACGCGACTGTGAGGCCATTGAGAATAATCTGGCGAGGGTTGGAATAACTGCTCAAAATGGTTAGTTCGATTGGTTGAGAAAGTTAATTATTACTGCTTTCAATTTATAGATAATCGTCCGAAAGTCCGAGATGACTCTGGCCTTGGCTTAAATCTGGTTGGCTCTGCGTTGTCAACTGTTGCCATTTCGTCGGTTCATGTTCCGCCCGCAGGTTCTGGATTGAGTTTGAATTCTCCCACAACAACACCGTCTTCCGATCTGAGGCTGCGATGTCATAGTAGTGGTACCATGACCGAGATCCCTTCCAGCTACCAGCTGCCAACGATTGCTGAACTGGTTAGAAATAGCACCACTGAAGTGGTTCCTCCAGTGCCAACTGGGAGTCGTACTTTTCAGCAGGAAGTGAGAAGACAGTTGGAGTCCAATTCGGTTCCCGTTGCTGGATCCAATACAGAACCCTACAGATGCCCCGTGTGCTGGAATTGTGTGCGCCAACGGAAGCCAGCGTCAACCACATGTGGTCATGTGTTTTGCAGCAGTTGCATAAAAACCGCACTGCGCACCACTTGCAAGTGCCCCGTTTGCCAAAGACTGATGACAACGCGTCAGCTTTTTCGAATATACATTTGAGGCAACAATAATGATGGATGTCAACTAGTTCTTTTCTTTTTTTTGTGTATCATTTGCAATAAATTTCAACGGTGTGCGCGCGAAAGTATGCTACGCTTTTTTTTATCAGACGCCATTTAAAAATGGCAAAATGTTAATATTACACATACGCCATGGCTGACACTGGCTGCAACATAAAATGCAACAATATGCGAGAAAAATTCTTCAAGGGCAACAGTAACTGTTGGTGCATGTGCTGGTTAAGGTCCTGGCTCTGGTTCTGGTTCTGGCTCTGTTCCACCCACGCAACAGCCACCTGCTGCAACATTGTAAATTACGTGCTTCAAGACGGGGCAAGTATTACAAGCCTTACGTGGCTTCGTGTGCCGCATGCCAAGGCCAACAAAATGGTCTGGCAACACGTTTGAGTCGCCTCAACTTAACCTGGCAAATATTGCAGTGGATTTCCAGCAAAACTCCGCACTCGAATTGAATTTATTACAAATTTTAAATTAAATTAAAGTAAATTCTACAATGTAAACTTTGCCAAATGAAATAATATTTTTAAATCAGGTCTTTACCAGCAAAACTCCGCACTCGATTTAAATTTATTGCAAATTTGAAAATAAATTCAAGTAAAATGAACAATTAACCAAATGAAATAACTTTTTCAAATCGTATTTTCTTCTCTCACAGATTATTGCTGGACATTTCCGGTGGTTGATGTTGTTAAGCCAACTGATTTAATTGGCAGCCAACTCGTTTAGGATTTAACTATCGGCCACAAAATAAATCAACTGCTCAAACAAAAGTAATCAACACCTTGTCCCAAATAAATAATGCGCATGCTGGCCGAAAGCCAAGAATCACCAAGTGGCCCACAAATTGGGGACACAACAAGTCGAAGCAATAAAAGAAAATGGTGTTACACAGAATCAGCTAATGGTAGGTGAGTGGAGAGTAAGTGGAGAGAGGATGTCAAGCCATCGCATTAATCAAGGTGCAGTCGAAGCCTTTTGGCCATGGCAAGTGTCAACATCACATTGTCAACCGGAAAATCCACAGCTACGTACAGTAGAAGTGTCAGCATTATAAATGTAATTGTTGCAAAAACAAATATACATATAAATATTTATGCATGGGATGATTTTTTAACGGCACAAGAATTTGTATGTGATATAAAAGAACGAAAATTTATTGAACAATTTGAATATGAATGAATTTGTGTCTAGGGAAAATTTACATCTTTTAATTGACTTAAAGGACTAGTTGTTACATAGGACAAACTTAAAAAATACTATGTTAAAACGCAAAATACTTTCAATCTTTCCTATGTTTAACCAGATAATTCTTCCATTTTGCCCACTGTGCCAGCCTGTCGACACTCAGCGCACGTAGTTCGCTTATTTCTCTCTCGTACAATGTGCGACCATTTTGCAATTTCTTTAGGGCAGGAAACGGGCCTCTTTTGTTTTTGCTGTTGTTGTGCGTGGCTCCTTTTAAATAATGGCCACCCAAGACAAAACCCAGCGAGCATCCATTGACATTTCACTGCCACGCACTGTTTTTTCCAATTTACTTTAGTCATTTCATATTTGTTACCTTTATTCATTGCCGGCGCGTGTGAGAAGTCAATCAGCCAAATCGTCTGAGCTTTCTATTAAGAAAATTGCAAATAGTTGACAGGTGTCCTTAAAGAGCAGAATAACTATTTTTTAGATGGAAACTTAAAGAGAATTGATGGTTTGTTGGAAGGAGAAATGCTAGAGTTCTATTAAAGACATTATCAAATTTAAATTTAAAGCTCCTCACTCAGAAATATGCACTTACTGAACAGCTATTTCCATAACTGAGTCCATTACGGTAGCCACTTTCAGGCGTTTATAACTTAAATCTCTCACAATATGCAAAGTGAACATGAAAACGGTAAGTGCACAGAGAACACAGCAATGTGTAGAATAGAGATGGAGATAGAGCAGAAGTGGCTAGAGAAAGAGAAAGAGAGAGTAGCAGCTGCATGGCATTTACTCTCTAATGCTATCGATAGCCTTGCGTCCTGACACTTTTTCACACGCAAGGACATGCGATGCGCCATTTGTGACAAATGCGAATTTAATAAGAAAAATCAGTGACAATGCAAATTGAATTTGCCACGAGCAACAAAACGATTTGCAATACAAATAGCAATATACCAGTTGATCTATAGAATACAATTTTTTTCAGCCTAAGTTGTTCCAATCAGATGCCGCAATCAAAAGGCATGCCTTGTACGCATTAAAATGCGAGCATAACAAGCAGAATCTCAGATCATCGTCAACCTCAAATTGTAAGTAATATGCATATTTTAGTAATAAAAGAAATCTCAACAATGCTTCAGCTCAGCCCATGTTTCCACTGTCAAAGCAATTTGCATATTTATATATTTGTAGACATATATTTCTTTTTGTACCCTGTAACCATGATGAGCGCTGAAAGGCTATTAGTTGCTAGGAAAGCAATCAGTGGGTGTTGCAATAGGATTGATGCAATATGCGTTAACAGATTAGATCAAAAGTCAGCTGAAAGCCGCGCTGTTAACGGCTTCCATCATTCCAGTTTCATAACATCACTGTCTTTAACATTCTAACAGGCTGTTAACGTTAAGTGTTAGGGATCAGCTCAAAATAGCGCTGTCAACAGCTTCCGTCAGTTTAGTTTCTCTTCTGTTGTCTCACAGTCACGCTCATACACAGTCGACGTTAACATTCTGTGGCTAGTCTGTTATCATTAAACAAGTACAAAAATAATATATTTGCTTTGAGTAAAGCGTATCTACCAGTCGTGTATTGTGCTTTGCTTTTGCTTGTTTCGTTCTATCTGTAGGCAATGCCGCCTAATACACGTAACCCCGGCATGCAAATCCGGCGGTATTGTTTGATATTTCCATCGTTGAGTGCGACACATCTCATGTGGTATCGTACATATAAGCCAGCAATTCACGAGCATGCATCATGAATGCAAACAAGGGTGCATTTGAGTGATAGAATTCGGCAATGGCTGCCATAGTCATGGATTTTATGCAGATATATGGTAGAAACAGTTATAGAAATATGTGGATATCAAGAGATATAAATTGAATACTCATCTCGCATGCAACTTTCATGCATTTGAATTTCTATTGAGCTTATTTTCTCTGCCCGTGACAATTTTCACACCCAATGTGTATTGTATTTGATTTTAAATAAATAAAATTATAATAAGATCACATGAGAATACATAAGTAAAACGGGCTATAGAGAATAACCTCAGTTTTATTTAAATAATGATAGGATAAGTAATAACAGTTTTAAATGCTTAAATATAATAATTAATCGACTTTAGTTCAGTAATTCACGACGACGATCTGACCGACTGCTGCTGCTACTGTTCAACGACTGTAAACGACTTCACTCGACTGCTGATATCGATAGGCACCAGACTATCGATCTGCCGCCACTGACCGATACCACTTGATATCGCCTGCTCGATCCATCTTTCTTACATATACATATGTGATGGCAATATGATACATTAGGCTTCATTTTATTGATTGATAGACTCTGTTAATTATTGACTACCTGAGCATTTCCGTTCAAATCAAATCAAAATTTTGAATTATAGTAAAGTACGAAATATGTTTAACATTCGAAAGATATTCCCAGCCCCAAAGTGTTGTTTTTGTGTGTCTTTAAGAACGGGATGCATTTTTATAGCGGTGTTCGGAATATTATGCTCTGGGTTAAACATTGAATTCATAATATCGATCTTAAATAGTAACATGCTTTCTCTTTTTATGCAACAAAACTGTTTTCAAATTGTTTTATTTCTTAGACTTGCCTACGCGCCAGCTTACTTATGCATTTACAGGTAATTCATATTTTATACAATTCGTAATAAATGCTCAAAATTTCTGTAACCTATAGATGATCCAATAGCAGGATTACAACTTGCGGCTGAATTTCTAATGATGCTTGCCTCAATAATACTGTTAATCTCCACCTTCGTGGTAAGTTTTGAACATAAAATGATATTAAGACATTTGTAAATTACTTTCATCTTTTTATTTTAGAAATTTTCGTTTCTCGTGATTATCTATGTAGTCTTAGCTGCTGTGCAAACTCTTTACTTATTAACTTTCAGTATAGCTACTTGCGTAATGAACATTAACATTATTGCAAATTTTAGTTGGAGTGCCTGCATTGGATATTGGCTATGGGTAGCATTTTCCAGTGGTAAGTTAATTGAATTTCATTGCATTTATTTTCAAATATTTAATTCTGTTATTATAGGTATTTCGCTATATTTTATTTATATTGCTATCTCGTATTATAAGTTAAAGAGCACAGAGGACCAGCTACACGGTTTTTAAAAAGTGTCGAGCCAAAATAAACATAAATGACAATACTGTGGAAAAGTTGTCACAGACTTTCTTGTGTTCTACTGAACACGGTTACAGATACATAGACACAGCTATTTTTACAGATACAAATTGAATACTCATTTCGCATGCAAGTTGCATTCATTTGAATTTCTATTTCGCCTATTTGTGCTACCGGCGACAATATTTTCACACAACGTGTGCGATGTTTGCAATTTTTTTGCTTCGCACTTTAAAAAAATTACACAATAATCCCAACACTTTAAAATATACATGAATAAACTAAAAACAAACAAAAACATGTTGAAGAGCTATTCATAAATCTTTATACATAGTTTCAGCTTTTTGTAAAAAATGAATCAAGTCAGAAAATCAATAGAGATACTCGTTTAATTTGTAATGGTGGGAAAATCATTGATAATTATTAAATAGAGCTCAATTGCAAACACTTTACCCATTATGCCGGGCAAATGGTTTGTTTATCTCGGTGCACCCACATTTACAGACCAATCAATTTACAACTTTTCAGTCAATCACAAACCAATCCCAGTGAAAAAAAATGATGAGCGCAATCAGACCAAGCCAATTGTGGGTCCAATGTTAGGGTAACTGAGGGGATTGGGGGCCATCTCTGGCGCCAGACGAGGCTTCACTGGTGATAGGGCTCCAATGGCAGCAACAGCTGAATAAACAGCAATAACAGCAACAGCGACAACGATGTGGGCATCAACAGTGTGACAGACAGAGAGGGGAGCATCGCACAAAGCACTGAAAACCGTTTCATCGACACTTTTTCATTGAATTCAATTAAAAGGCGAAATTGAAAATTGAAATTCAATTAAGATGCTATAAATATTGTACGTTGGGTGTGAGCGGCTCTTCGTATGTGTGTGTATAGAGAGAGAGTGCAAACTGTAAAAGCATTCCTGGATACAACGGGCAGCCATCGAACGATGATAGATGAGCTGCTGGCGTCGTCCAAACGGATATCTATATGTGGCCAACCATTTTTTTTCTGTCGCCGGGGATTCCTTTTTTTTTTCATCTTTATTTTGTCTGGTTTTTAATGGCTCATCAACACTTTGCTTACTCAATTTGACGTTGGAGCATTGAGGGCAAATGAAATGATACTGCAATCAATCATGAAAGTCGGCATATGGAGTGCGCGTGCACTAATTAAGATAGAACATCAATTCGCAAGCCAACTGGACTGTCTTTCAAATGACACATAAATGAGGCTAATAGAAAAGTAAGACACTTTTAACGAGCGGAAAATAACGTAAAGCATTCGGGAGACTCTGAGAGCTAACACTTCTGGTTTTATGTATATAATCTGTTAATTGAAATGTAAGCATAAGCTTCTGTTATTTTCAATGTTAACTAGCATAGAGATCTTTATCGTTTACAGCTTCAGTTAAGCAGGCCATCCACAGTCGAATTTGTTTGACGAACGTGTTCGATTCGACGAAATATTCGTCGTTGGTGGTAGTGTTCGTGTCCAAATTTTGTGTTGTTTGTTTTGTTCGAGAAAAATAGAACTGTTTCTATTTTTTGTGTGTTCGATTCAACAATTCGATAATGGATGGCAATGTTGGCACAAACATCATTTGTCAAAAGTTTTCGTAGCGTAAACATGTCAAAAATGTCGAAGCAATTTTTGCTAGAATTTATTCATTGTCTGCAAAATGAGCCAGCACTGTGGCAAGCAAAAAGCGAAGCATACAAAAACAAGAATATGCGAAAAAATCGTGGGACTTATTATTAAGTAAATACAAAATACATTTTTTGTACCACTCCTTCATCCACATACTGTGCTGCCTTTTTTGAGCTTGATCCCTTTTCTTTTTTTTCTTTGAATAAATATAAATGGCCATCAAGGCAATGACTGTATCGTTCTCAGATGACATGTTTACTCTGTGAAAATTTTCAACAAATGATGTTCGCAATCAATGTTTGAAATAGTTAGTGGGCAAATGTAATTCTTGTTCGACGAACAGTTCGTCCAACAAATTCGACTGTGGATGGCCTGCTTTACACTGTTAGGTGAAGTGTTAACTAACAAACGAACAGCTGCAGCTGTTTACCTTTTTTTAAAGGTCGTCCTTACAAATCCATTCAACTTATAGCTTTTCTATCAAGCTAACTGATTTGCCGTCTATTAACCAAAGATAATCTACTTTCTTTCAATTGATTGCGCACATAATTTGTAAAACCACCACAGGCGACAACCGAGCAGCTGCCTTCAATTAAAACAATAAAGAAAGTAACGACGAAGCCGACCAAAAGCCGTAAAGGCAAACTGCAAGTGGTGGCAAGAACTTGGACTTTGTGGAACTTTTCGCAGAACAGCAAAGTTAAGTAGACAACTTTACGGCCAAGTTGCTGCCCCAGAGAAGAGAAACTCCAACGGCCTTGCATTTTCATAGTTTTGCGGTTTCACAAGGTTAAGCAGCTTTTTTTAAGCAGTGCATTTAAAATGAATAACGTGCTTTGGCCCCAAAGATAAATAGCTTAATTTAAATTTAAATTAAATTATGCAACAGGGATGATGATAATAGATCAACAACTTATCTGAAAGCACACAAAATAAATTGACTTATTTTTCTCAGACTATTTTTGTTTATAATGACAGCACGGACAGTTGGGATAGCATATTATATACATTTTATTATGTCTGCAAATTTTTTTACTTGTCTTTCACATGGCGTATACATAATTTATATACTTCACGCAAAGCCCGTACTCTCGTCTAAATACAGGAAGACTACATGTTTTATTGCTTGCTCAGCTGTTGATATGCAATTTAAGCAATTTGCTGTTAATAGCAGCACGAATCCTATGCGGATACGCGGCGTATGCGCAACGTCTCCTATATGGCTGACTGCCTGTTTTGTGCTGTTGTTGTTGCTGTTGTTGTTGTGCTGCCAGCTTAAATATTAACTTTTTGCATTATTCTCAATTTAAGCAATTTATATTATAGCCTCATTAGCATCATGTGTGTGTGTGTGTGTGTGTGTGTGTGTGGCATGTGGCGCAACTTTGAGTTCCTCATCAAGATGCTAATGGAATTAAAATGAAAATTGAGTCAACAATATTAACACACTCAATACACAGAGAAAGGGAGTGGGTAATAGGCAACAGGGGCAATGACTGTGAAATTTGGTTATCAACACGTTGACATGCCTGTGGATGGTAGATAACGGAATCTGATGGCATTATGTAGATAAGAATTATGACAATATTAACTTGATTTTCATTTATTGGTTCCCTTAGCCGTTTCATTCAAATTTATATCGAAATTATCTGTTTTAATTTGAGATTTCAAAATTTAGGATATGTGTCTGGTCAAAAATTGCTGTTGTTGCCTGTCCCTAAAAATTGGAAGCATAATCATTGGAATTCTTGGCATATTATGGTCTGCGTGCAACATATGCAACCTATTAACGATTTTACAAATTAACAGTATACCAGATATTCACATTAAGCACACGGCAATTCTGTTTACATCTGAATCTCTAGAGCTAGTAGCCTCAATAATTTTAATAGTCGGCACTTTGACGGTAAATCAAACAAACGCATTGCAACATTCTGAGCCAATTACAGTTTATTTAATTTCAGAAAAAGGCCTATTCCGTGATTATTTACATTTTCCTTTCCACAGTACAAGCATTTTGTGTATTAATGTATAGCATAATTACTTGCGTAAAAAATATCAACGGTATGGCGAATATAAATATATTTGCCTGCATTGCATATTGGCTATTTGTGACATTTTCCTGTTGTAAGTTAAATCAATTTATGTATATTAACTAATTATAGTTTCAATATGTTTTTATAGGTCTTTCGCTATATTCTAATTATATTGCTATCTCCTATTATATGGAACAGATAAAGGAGAGCGAAAATGAATAAAAGTTGTAAAATAAAAGTTAATATCTCACAGATTACATAAAGGAAATCCTTTAGAGTCACAAAGTATTTGTGATTTTCTGTTGTTATTTTGGGTTCATTCTTTATGGTCCCAAAATGTTAATCAATAAATATGCTCTTGGGTATTTGTTTATTTTCCATAATACCCAATTGACCGTTGCCCTGTTCAGACATAAATTTATTGACTTGTCGCATTGTTGGGCATTTTTATATTTTTATGGGTGGATGCTCCGCTTGTAATTGGCCCAAAGCTTTTTTTCCTTTGTTCAAATTAAAATATTTACTGCTTATTTTATTTTAAAATTACTCTTTTGGAATTTGCCAATTGCAACCCAAAAACTTTTGTTTGGAATTTTTCTCTTTTTAAATTATTTTTTTCCGAAATTAATTGAAGCAATTAACGAGATGCCAAATGATGTGAATATACTTTCTGGCTTGTTCAACAACTTTTGTGTGGTTTAACGAGCTCCTTAAAAAGTGTCATGAACATCACACACACACACTGACACCCACAAAAATTATTCGCTAAGGTCGTGTTTTATTTTTTGGGTCGACTATTTAAAGCATTCGAATTTTCAATCAATAAACAAGCCGCTGCAAAGCCCCGAAGGCTGTGTCGCCTGTTCATTCATAAAACTTTCGCTTTTGCCCTCACGCTTCAATCAATAATGGAGGGAATTGGCAGCTCAACAGGTTGCCCAAAGAACTGCCACAAAATGTTAACTCTAAATTTATTTTCTTGTAGTTATTTTAAACAAGAAAATAAATGTAGAGTTAAAATTTTGTGGGTCGCCGCGGGATAGAAATATTATTAAATTCATTCGTATTAAATTGATTACTTTAAAGAATTTCCAATTAAATAGTTAATGGAAAATCAAAGTAAAACTCAAAAGCAACTGTTTTAATTATGTTGAATATTAATGTCGCTGTTTGGTCGCAGCCAGCGTAGGTAGATCAAAACAAAACTAGCATTATAATTATTTTAAGTCTAGCGAATTTAATTAATTTAAGAAGCACTGTCAAAGGAACTGCGCAAAATAAATAGGCGTGGGCAGTTCAAAAGGGGCGTGGTCGGATGTTATCGTGACAAGCCCAAATAAAGTCGCACTGGGATTACATCAGCCCAAAGTGGTTGGGATGGAAACCTGCGGCCAATGCGTAAGCCAAGGACAAAGGCTAACTAGCGGTGCTCTACAGTCGAGCGGTACTCGACTGTCGGAGACCCTGTACTTATTATAAAGATATCTCAAACAACAAAAAAATTTTCATACTAAGACTTGATTTTCGACTGATCGTTCCTATGGCAGCTATATGATATAGTAATCCGATTTCAATCAAATTTGGTCAGTATGTATGGGACCATCTTTTATGCATATTCTGTCAGTTTAGTTGAAATCTCTCAAACAGCAAAAAAGTTTTCCATACTAAGACTTGATTTTCAACTGATTGTTCCTATGGGAGCTATATGATATAGTGGTCCGATCCAAAATCTAAAACAAACTCGATCTGCTTGCAATATAGACGAACCTACATACCAAGTTTGGAAACTCTAGCTCTTATAGTCTCTGAGATCTAGGCGCTCTTACAGACGGACAGACGGACGGACGGACAGACGGACATGGCTATATCGACTCGGCTGTTGATGCTGATTAAGAATATATATACTTTATGGGGTCTGCCACGCCTCCTTCTGCCTGTTACGCACATTTTTTTTTGTGACAAAGTTAATAGACCCCTTTACTTTTTTAAAGTACGGGGTCTAAAAAATTATGGCGGATCGGGTTGATAGTTTTAAAACGTATGTTCAGCAATAGGATGACAATTAATTCAAAGCAAATAATTTTATAATATAAATAAAGTAAAATGAATTACATATTTGACCTACTTATTACTTAAAAATTTAATTCAACTATTCTGCAAGCCGTCTTATTAATTTTATTCGCAGGAAAACCCTTTAGAACCTGCCATTATAGGGTATATTTGCGCACAATTTGGTTAAGCTAGCAGCTCGCAAATATTGCAAAAATTGAGTAGGAATTCTTTATAAAACTAATTTGATTTGAAAAGCAGTAGCTTTTTTCCTTCGTCTTTTGCTTGACTGGTCAAGGATTAAATAGAAGAGACACTAGATATGTTAAGGGAAAATAGCTTTTCACACTTACCCGTTGTACCATTTTCCTGGTCGCTCAAATCGCCCAGGGATGTCGACAAAGCCGTCGCCATAGTCGTCATTTCTGTCGTTGTCTTCATAGGGTGCGTTGCATTTCCGCTGTCTGTTACCATAATGGACGCGTTCGTGCCATTTTCCGTTTTCACAATTTTCGCATTGTAGTTAACCATGGCAAAAAGAGGATAGCGAGACAACCCAAAAGGGAAAGCTCACAGCCGCCAGCTGCACGATAAGATTACCTGCCCAATGCAGGCGAAACGCTTCACTTGTTGCCTCCACTTGTCACCTGAAAAGGAAATTGAGCGAGATTGAAAGAGATTGAAAGAGAAAGCATGAAAATGGAGTTCCTTCCCGTATAATGACATGCAATTAAGTGTACAAATAGGTGCAACCTAAATTGAATTATATTCGTTTTGCATATGTCAATAGCTCGTAGACCGAAACCTTTACAGAAAAATCATTTTTTTAAATACAGCAAAAAAAATTGATAAACTTAAAGATGGCTATAAAAAAATTAGATATTATTTGCAAGTTGAGTGGGACAAAATTCCGTTCTAATCCAATTTAGATTTTTAATTTTAGTTTATTTAATATATTTCTGACTTACATCAGCTCTTTCAGAAAAACAAAAAGTTGTTTGAATTTAAAAAGAACTCTTATCCAAAATATTGTCAAATTGTAACAATTTCCAAAAAGGCAAACACAAAAGTTTTATGCATCGAGTACCAAAATTAAAGAGAGCGAAATCTGTGCAAAGTTTCAACTGTCGCCTTGTTACATCCGTTAGTTTAACTTAGCTGTAAAATCAACACACACACATACATTCGCAAGCATAAATAAATCACACAGTTGTATTATGTATGTGTGCCTCAATTAGAAAAGTTTCAGTTTAACACAGAAGCGCTGCTGCGGAGAAGGATTGGAAGAGGGGCAATGGGGTAAGAGAGCACACGAAGTAAACAAAGGACATTTCTATGCTGTCAAAGGATATGCGACAAATTTCTGCAACTGTAGATTGCTTGAGCTGAAAGTCTTACACATTCTCTCTTTTCTTCTTTCTATGGCGTCAGCATTTCAAAGGTTGCAAAAAATGTAAGAAATTTTTTAAATTAAAATTCTACTTGCTCAACAAAACGCTCGCAAGGATTTTGACGGCAAATGAATACGACACGTATTTACTACGTTTCCGCTTTCAATTGTTCTTTTAAAACGTGATTTGAGTGTTCTTTTAATTAATCTGCTTAGAGCCTAGTTAATGAGAGAAAATAATAAAATTTGTAAAATTAAAATTGTTTAAAAAATTAGTTCCCTTTTCTTGGTGTGCACCAAATATAATTAATAGTATGCCAAATAATAATTTTCACACAGATTTTCTTTGTTGCATCTTTAAGTTACATTCCAAAGAATTGGGTCAGTTACATTCAAAGAGAAACTAATAAATGAAATGAATAGAAACAGCTCATTAATAACTTAGTATTTATGCATTGAAATGTGCTGATTGCATGTGCTTAACTTTTGCGTGCTTAATAACAAATAATAATATACATTGACGCCACTGGCCTCAAACAGTTTAGCACCTCACATGAATGTGTGCAACACGTCGTATGCGTTATTTCAGTGCAATTCATAAAAACGCCAGTGCAACGAGTTATGTGCAATAATAATAGCAATAACGCAATTGAAAAACTTGATTAAAACGAAGACTTTATGCACATTAATTAACTTAATTTATGCTTTACTTGTTACAAATAAATAATTTAAGCTTTGTGCTTAACTTAATCGTTATATTTGTATTTAATACGTAATCTGACACCTTCGCTTTATTCTCAATTCTTTATTAAAGCTAAAACGCCTTTTGATATTTATCCTATGAGTAGAGCATACTTGTATCATAATTCAAAGCCGTTTCAATGGCATTTTCACTTGAGTTTTGCTTTTGCTGCCTTTTGTTGTGGTTGTTGTTGCTTTGTTCGCCAACCACTTGTAGATTTTCGCATTTTTAAGCAGCAAGCGAGCAAAAGGCGGCCACGCGTTTGACCCGCACTCGTAACAACAACAACTACAACAACAGCAACAAAGCAACTTGGGAAAAACTACTCATAAATAAATATACAAATTCTCGTATATACAAGCAGGCATTGTTTTTTCATCTCTTTCTGTTTTGTTCTCTTTTGTTTTGCCTGGCTTTGCTCGTTGGCGCATGTATTTTTTTTCTCTTATTTATATATCTACACATATACACAAGTATACGTTTTTGTTTACACCGCAAAATCGCCGGTAGTTCAAATGCATTTACCTATGTAGTTTACTCAAGCCGATGCACCTGGAGTGAGATAAAAACAAATTACTTTAATGGCCAGCAAATGCAGCTGGCGGTTTCAATTAAAAAATATAAGGTGATTAATATTTTGATTACTTTCAGCTAAAACTAAGAAATTCGCACATCAATTAATTTTTTTTTTAATTTTCTTTCAAGTTCCATTCCATTTAAAAATGATTCGTTTAGTTATCATATGCAATTTCCTAGAACTTGAACTTTAATATTTGCGGGTCATATTAATGACGCCAATAGCATTGCGTATACGTAATCTTCAATTCATATTACGTATACGTCGCGCATATGCTTTGATGGCAATGTACTGATAGAGTTAAATAGAAAAAAAAGAGGAAATAAAAAAAATAGGCGAAAAGCAAAACGTTAGTCAATTATCGTTAATTTGCATCCAAGTTATTATCGAAATTATCATTAGGCGCTGGCGCGCATCAAATTTAAGCTTGTTAAATGGCAAGTCATAAATTGCAATTGTTAAGCTCCAGATACATATGCTCTATATATGCCCCACACATTCTTTAGCCCTTAAAGTCACCATGAAGTTGTGCGGTTAAATTGATCAATTTGGCAAAAATGTGAAGTCGTTTGTTTTCTTGCCACACTCATTTGTCATGCACTCACACACGACTATACATATGTATCTATCTTGGTATTATTTTTCCTTTTGCACTCGCACACACTTTCTCATTGCTTCGCATAGCATTTCCTTCAATAAACATTTTATACAATCCATTCAAAATATACATACATACATATGTACATACATATATATTTGCTTTAATAACCTTGCATTCTTTTAGCTCAGCGCGTCGCTATCCAAGTGTTTGTTGTTGAAAATTGATTAAAGCAGACCCCAGCCAACGACCCGAGGCATGTTCCCTAAACACTCGTACACACATGATTGAGTGTGCCAGTATGTCAGTGTGCTGGTGCGTGTGTGAACTGTGTGTGTGTGTGTGTGTGTACTTGAGTATAACTTGCAATGTGTCTGCTTCTCTTACTGTATCTTTGACTTTGATCGCTCATGATTAATGATTACGCCCGTGTTTATTGCCTCTGCTACTGCATGTGCTGTAAGATATTACAGTTTTTATCGCTCTCAGGGGTTTCCTGCATACGAACCTGTCATATTTCAATTGAAGCACACACGCAAATGGCTCAAACATTTGCTTGTGCTGCCTGCTTTATTGCAAGTAGTTGACAGCCCAAACGGTTAAGTAAAATTTACAACATTTTTGAATGCGCTATCAGATATCTGTTTGTAATTTAATTTATGGCACAGTCTGACAGGAAATTGACTGCTGTTATTAACATTGATGGTAGTTAACATAGTAGCTAACATATTTAATGTTAATGATTGCAGTCGATGATATTAACATTAGTATGCAATATTAAGTAACAGAAAAGCAATGACAGACTGTTATCTACAGTGAATTAATGGATAATGATAGATGATGCAATGAAGTTGGTAATAAATATTATCTTTAAGATATTTTTACAATGTGCTCAAGACGAAACAGGTGATAAATCTAATTATGATTAACATTTATATCTTTTAGACTTATCATAACATAAATTAATTTCTTAAACTGATGTGAAATCATTATGAAATGTAAATACCTAGCTTTAATGCCTGCGGGAAAATGCTTATTGTCAAGAGATTTAGCTTAAGAGCTCTGACAACTTAATTAAAATGGTCAATTGTTTTCTATGCTGTGCGGGAAAAACCAAACGCTTAGTCCTATGGCTAAGAAAACTTTAAGTAGTTGCCAATGGATACATAAGACAGCTCCCAGTTGGACTTACGTCAAAGTCAGAAAGTTTGCCTAGTAAACAAGAAGAAAAATTTAATTAACTTGCTATTGAAGAAACCAGGCGAAAGACAAAAGTCAGAATTAAAAGTTAAGATGGGCCTCCGATAACTTTATTAATTGACAGCCGAATAACTTTGTGGCCCTAAAAGCATATCACGATTTAATGCAGTTTTCATGCAATTTGATTAAGTGCAATACTCGAACTCGAACTCGAACTTATACACGAATTTTCAAGCAGCCAGCAAACGAAAGTTGCCAGTTTCAAGAGTTTGCCAAGGCATTGCGTATACGCAGCGTACGCCTAGCTACCTCACAGGCAACACAGCATGGTGAATGGCCAGCTAATTTTTTTTTCTGTTGGTTTTGTTTCCAAAACCAAAATCAGTGCAATATGTGGACATGGGTGTTAATGGTTGCGGGCTGGTTTGCTTTTAGTTTTTGTGGTTGCAGTTTTTTCCATATTTGTTCTCTTCTTTTTGGGGGCTTACAGCTCCGTGCCCATGAATGCTGATTCATTAGGAAAACTCAGGCAACTCACACACGTCCGAAAAGAAGAGAGAGAGAGGGTTAGCTATTTAAATGCGCATTAGTGTAACCACCTTTTAGAATGGGCTTGGGCATGGCCATGGCCACGGTGGATTGCGGATTGTGGTTCTGTGGTTTGGCCTTCGTTGCAGTGTTGCCACCACGGCACGTAGCCGTAGCTTTTATACCGAAAGCCAGAGGCAGAGTCTGAAATTGAAATTGGGCGCATATGAGTAAGGGAAATTAACGCCAGAAGCGTGACTTTCGCTTCGCTTTAATTCAGTTAGTACCATAAATTGCATTTAGTTGAAACACAATTCAATCAAATTGCTTTCTTAATGATATCACAGAGAAATAAACTTAATCATTAAGATGAAGAGCCATTATTTGGTATGACTCTGCTTAAGCTAGTTGAGAATAAAGTGGAATCTCAACCTTGCTTTATTTTTATTTGTGTTCTACATGGATTTGCTTCTTGTGCCCAAATGTATTTCCCTTGTTAAGGTCATCCATTTCCGGGGACGACCTTGACTCCTGGCAGAGCTACAGCTGCAATTTGAGTGTTGGCATTCCGTAAATTGTAAATTGTATATTTATGGCGCTGAGAAAATGTTTTCAAACATGTGCTAAGCGATTTTATTAGCTGCCCCCGTTCATAAAACGACCGACATCAAAAGTCTAAAAATAATTGCAGGCTAATAAAAACCAAACCAAAGTCGAGCAACGGCACCAAAAAGGTAATTAACAAAAGAAATAAACATAATCCCAAGTGAAAGACATGAAAAAGCCCTCAAAATCCAAATTCCAAATGCCCATTTGTTTGTAAATTTCCAGCGCATTTAATTAAATTCATTTTAATTTCTTCATTTTAAATACGGATTTGTGCAATGGGCGACACAAACATGATTTGCCATAAATTGAAATTTGCTCGCCCATTTGGTCGTCGTCAGTCAACCAGTCACCCAATGGACCAATGGACCAATGACCAGTGAACTAACCAAACAGCCCAAAGATTTGTGCAAATTGCGTGCGATTTGCCAATGATGATGATTATGATGATGACGATGATGATGTTGATGATGATGTTGATGACGATGTCAACTTGCATTCAGTTTGGCAACTTTTTATTTTTGGGTGCTGGCAATCTTTGAATTATGGCCACAAATATTATGAGCAAATAAATCAATTTTACAAAACTGTGATAAATGTTGTAAGCTATTTTTGACAGTTTAACGCGCTGCAAGTGTGAAAAGTGCTAAAACAAATCTCTGACGATTGACGACAACAACAGTAACATATAGAGCAAAGCATATAGACAGTTGGGCGATTTGTTGAAATTAATTAGCACAAAATTCTAATAGAAGCTTCTAATTGTCATAGCTCAACAGTAAGATACCCTGTCTAATTTATTTTATTTTTTAAATTCGATTGTCATGCATGGGTATCTTTTGCAGATAATTTACAAAATTTAAAGAGAATATCATAGAATGTCATAATTCATTTGGAGAAGATTCAACTTTAACCCTAAAGTTCAATAAATAATTTATAATTTAGCAGACTAGAACAGTTACTACAGATTAATGAACTAATGACGAATTGAAATAATTCATTTAATTAACAGATCATTAAACTCTGCTATGTTTCGCATCATACAAATATATGTTAATCATATATGTATATAAATATCCATGCTCTCTTTTTTCTTATATAAGAGCTCGCATTGTACACCAGAAATGACGTGTATTTATCTTATTTACACTATTTGTTGTCACATATTATTAGACATGTAATATTCCAAATGAGTTTTACTGGAAACACACACACAATACAAATGCTTTGGCATAACATTTATTTTTAGCTAAGAACAAAAAAAAAAAATATCAACACACAGACGTGTCAATATTTACAGATAACGCTTTGTTCCCTTTGAGTTACAATTGTATTCAAACTGCTGTAAAGATACATTTAGATTGCAACAGTTTAACATTGTACAATTTATCTAATATCTATTATTTGTAATAGGGACAATACAAAATAATCTGTTCGACATTTTCTCCCTGTGTAATTGTGAAAAGTATAAAGCAAATTAGACCTATAATTATGCTTAATTAAAAACAATTAAAAAAGCGTATTGTTTCTTGTGTTTTCAGTGCGCCCACATACATTGCAGCACAAGGCAACAAATTAGGGAAATACAGCGAATAATTTTTAAATATTTTTCATTTTATTCTATACCCTTTTTGTTTGTCGTCTATTTGTTAAACAGTTCAAAATTATTCTCTTCATTAAGTATTGTATATATCTATCATGGTAAGGGTATTAGACATTACTCATGCATTTTTTTGGCAATTGGCGGTCAAATAAAAATAATTTTGTGGGACTTTTTCAATAACCCCCGAGCAGTTTATTTTATTTTATTCTATTTTATCTGCTAAACTTGTCTTTGTTGTTGTTGCTCGTATTATTGTTGTTGTTGTTTTTTTTTTTGTTGCTGTGGTTGCGGATTCTCGTTCGCCGTCATTACACATGTTTATTATATTATATTTTATATTTTTTTGCTCTTAGGGCTTTTGAATTTTGGCTGTCGTCGCACCATCTCATCAATGTTGTTGTTGTTGTGGTTGTTGTTGTTGTTTGATTAGGCGTCTAGGCTGACACATGGGGGGCACTTAGATACAGATACATATGCTAGTCACTGTCACAGATACAGCGAGAGCCACAAATACGAGATACAGATACAAAATCAGACACAGACACGCCCCGTGCGACGACACATGTATATGAAATTTTACACAAATGTGCAAATTTAATTAAATTCAAACGAGAAATAAATATAAAGCGCTTTGCCTCGAATATATATATGCTATATAGAATACATCGTGTGGGGTGTCTTGTGAATTTAAGAAGCTGCGAACAACAACAATGCAATTTGTTTAACAAACCGAACTACATACGCACAAATAAAACAGAGACTACCCGAATATTCAAATATTATACCCAGCAACAACAAAAATTTAAACTTGACAAAGTCAAGTCGCTTCGAAATCAAAGAGAATTCAAGAAAATATAATTAATAACACTTTAAATTTATGTTGAAGGATTTTTAAATATTTTTAGAAAAGCTTTCATGAGCATTCATAGTACAATAAGTTTGCGGGGATAAAAACTATATAAAAAAATTGGGAAACAAAGGAATAAATTAAAATTCCGTTTATCAGTCTTCAGAAAAATGCTTATACTTAGCTTGTTCTATGTTTACTAGTGTCATTAAATTATTAGTATGTTGTTGGTTGTTGCACTACATTAACCAAAAACTCAAATCAAATTGAAAATCTTTTGGTCAAAATCTCAAATAAATGTATGTCACATGTTCTGTACTTGGAAATCCGCGTATTATTATCTCATAAGTTTTGTATATATTTATATAGGTAATTGTGTCATTTATAAAAAGCAAAGTTATTTATATTTACTTAGTTTATATTCATTGCTTCATTAATATGAAAATATAACTTATGCAGGGCTATAAGATCCTATCATATGATTCCATATATGACTTTGATCTATTGTTGAAATCATAGTGTAAGTACTCATTAAATTAAAGCTGTAATGTTCCTATTTCTCATATTTTCGAACCGAACTCAAAGTGAATAACAATCATAGAGGAACTGATAAGAAGCATTCTGTTACAGTTTCATCATGACGTGAATCATCCTAATATTTAGTTGGTTATTTAGTAAAATTTATAACAAATTTGACAGAAAATTGTAGTGACTCATACTAAAGAGTGCGCCTAAAATACCAGTTATAAGTATATAAGGTATATCGGTGTCACTTGATTAAATTTTCGACAGCACAATCAACCATTAGTGATTCGTTTTTTTTCTTGCTTCTTTTTTTTAAATGTGCAATTCGAAAAATGATTATTTAAACTTAAAAGTGAAATATAATTTGTCTCATTGAGCTTATTGGTTCTTCAATAAACTATTTTATCGACGCTATCGGCAGCGGGCGACTTTGACTTTGATAATAGACCAAGCCCAAAAAAAAAAAATAATAATAATTTGAACTATGAAACGTGCAGTCATTGAGTAATCAGATAAACATACCTAGTAATTTCCCGAGTTGCGTTGATTTTTATTATATATATATATATATATGTATATCAGAGCGTTCTTATAGAAATTTAACGTTGCCTTGCCATAAAGATAAAAAATAAACTGTTAAATATATAAAAAACAAAACAAAAAACACCAAGTGTAGGCGGTTATTTATTAACGCTGAGCCATGAGCCAAAACAAAATCAGCGCGAGCATTTTTATAACTTGATTTATTTAAAGACAACATTTGGCAAATGATTTCGCGACTAACTAAATGATTATTTTTATACCTGAGCTGAGGGAATGAAGAAATTTTCAACAGATTCTATTCCATTTTTAATCAAATTGAATTCAATATTTTAAATATTGAGGTCTCAAACAAACTCAAAAACTCTTTTGACCTTTGAATAATAATAAAATATAGAAACTTACTACAAGGTATTGAGTTGAAAATTGATGATAATAATAATAATAATAATGGCAAAGTCAATGCCACCCACAAATGTTTGAAATAGTTATGCATATACCCGGCATATTTCTCTAGTCGCTAACTAAATTTATTTGTGCCGCTTTTTGTATCATTTCTTTCATCACAAAACACACACACAAACGCACACACAGCACAGCGTCGCGTCCGGCCGCCAAAATTGCAAAAAATAAATAAATAAAAATAAAAATCAGAAATAAATTTTCTTCAAAGTGGCGAATATATAATGCCCTTAAAAATTAAAGCTACTTAAGTAGTATTAGAATTTCGATCAGATATGAGTTTCCCTTATTTTTTGATATACAAAAAAAATGTTTCATCTTATAAATTTAAAATATAGACACAATATGTAAATTTTCTTTTTTGGTGCAAAGTGACTTTCTTCAATGCATTGCAAAGTTCTAGACAAAATCTTAATACCCCCTGTGAGAGTATTGAAAACAGAAACAACACGAAACTGACGCAATGTGTCGCCAACAGCTGACAATTCGAGAGCAACATAATTTTTATTTATTTATTGACTATATTTTTATCGAATATAGCAATTTGCAGAATTCATCGAATTCATTAGCTGCTCTCTTAGTATATATAAGATAATTACGAAGAAGACAAAATTAAATTGAATTAAGTAAAAGAAAATTTAGATCAGTTTGTCCAAGTTCATAAAATTAATTATAGAAATCAGAAATCAAAGACGATTAGCGGTTATCACATTCGCCAAAGGCCTATTTACAATATTTGATTTTTTTTTGTCGATTTCAGCTTTTGGCTTTGTTATTGTTTTAGTGTTTTTTTGTTTTGTATTTTATTTATAGCTTAAGTTGCTTTTAGTTGCTATTGAACCTAACAATTAGCTGGGTGGGAGAGGCTGTAAATAATGTGCGCTCATTTTGCCGGTTGCTCACATTTTGTTTGTTGTTTTGCTATTTGCTTTGCGTTAATTAAAATATCTCATTGTGTGAATTACAGATACACTACCTTAATTATTGTAGGCTCCTGTTGCTACGCAGTTGTTGAAGTTGTTGCTGTTATTGTTGTTGTTATCGTTGCTGTTGTTGTAGTTGGCAATTAAAACAATTTTCACATGAGTATTTTGAATATATAGCTTAATTATTTATATCAATATACATATATACGTATATACGTATTTTTATATATTATGCTGAATAGCGCGCGCTGTTAAATAAATTCACAGACACTCACACAATCACACACCTCGAACACAAACACGCGCGCAGCGCGAAACGCGCGAAATTGAAAACGTATCGCAATGAAAATAGGAAATGCGAGCAACGGGAAAAAACGGCTGCGAACCGCACGCCCGCACGGTCTAATCAGAACTGAACTGAGCGCGCATTCTAATCAGAACGGAGCGACCCACGTCCAACAGGCTGAGGCTGTCAAACAGAGCAGGCAGAGTTGTCGGGTGTTTACAACAACAACACACATACACACACACACACACACACATGCACACGAGCCGAGTGCCTAACGAGCGTCTATCGCATGCTTGCCGAAGTCATGCGGCTCTTTTTATGAATTTTTTAAGGCGACACACTGAGAAAAATTAAGAGCATTTTTAATTATTTATTATAATTAAAATTTTCAATTTTGATTTAAGATATATTTATAAGTATCTAAATTTATATAGTAGTTAAGATCAAAACTTACAATTCGATTAAAAAAATTCATTATTTTTTTTTAAAAATGTCGTCCAAAAATATTACCCTTAAAGTTAAAATCATATATTAGAAATTTAGTTTAGAAATAAGAAAAAGTTATAAGTCAAACATGTACTACATATATTGAAGATCGATTTTAAATATGAATTAATAATAAAATGAACTCTTAATAATGCAAAAAATTTTAAAATTAAAGTAATATCATCTAAAATGTAAAAATTACAAAGACTTCAAAAAATGTCTACAAAGAATACAATTGTAATATTTTAAGTTCAAATAGTAATTCAACAAAAAACAATTTTAATACCAAAATCAGAAAATAAAATAATAAATTTCACACAACTCTCCCCATTTTCGCCGAGTGCAAAGTGCGCTGCACCCATACAAGCAAAACACAATGAGTGCTCTCTTTATGAAACCGCCTAGAGCAGAGCAACAAGCACAGCAAAATGTTGCCGACCTTGCCGCAAAATGTTGCTGAGCGAACACAGCGAGAGAGTGTGAGAGCCAATGAGAGCAATGGAACTGAGAGTGTGTTGACAGTCTGTTGCTCTGTTTTGGTTTTTAGCACGAGTGCCGGCATATTACACATACACACACACATATATACACAAGCTCACTTTACTCAATGAAAGACACACACACGCAAACATCTGTACAAGTTGACACTCAGACATTTGTTGATATGTCAAACGTTGCGTATGCTTAATATTTGATATGGCGTTTCTTTAAGTAGCTTCTAATCAAGTGACACTTTTCACATACTTACTCATGGTCTGCCTCTTGCCACTTAATCAATTAATCAATCAATATAAAATTGATTCAGCATTTTATGAAGCCAATAAAAAGAAGAAAAAAAATACCAACTTAAAATAAGTACATATACTTATTAACTGATTGCAATTTTAATTTCTAAGTATTTTCAATTAACTAATAACTTGGAGTATACTCATATGGAAACTACTTTAATATATATTTTTTTTAAATTCATCATCAATACGTGTTTATAAAATATACGTTAAATTAATCAAACTAGAATTTTAATTACATGATCAGTAAAGAGTTTGAAATACCAAACTGTATTTTCCTTAAAGAGTTACCCAAGAACACCTTTTAATATTTTCCATATATATTCCATATAAGGTAAGCAGAAAACAAGTTATAGATTTAATTGGTTTTATTGATTTCCATGTCTTTTTATTTTTTTTTTCTTTTTAGCACTTGACAGCGTCAATTTCAATGATACTTGACGTACTCGTACTCGTACAGTTAATGCAATTGCCGCCTGCACTTCAACCTCAATTTCCCATGCTGTCAGTGGTGGATTTAAATTGAATTTGACATTGCAACTAGTAGAAGTTCACTTCGATTGGAATCCCTTGCCAACTAGTTAATTTCAGATTAGCAGGATATGGACAACGTTTCTTTCCGGCTGCGTATCTAAGAAAGTATCGAAAGGCAACAAATCTATATGCACACAAGCAACAAACAACAAAGTGAACAAACACAAACACACCTACAAACAGACACAAAAACACACACTCACACACACACATGTGACTGTGCGGTGCAGTTTGTTTGCTGACTTGTGCAATTTCCGTCTGACAATATGGGGCGTATACGTAATAAGCTTTGCGTCTTTCTGACTTGAGCATTTCTCGTTAAAGTTGAGCAGAAATCTTTAGCGTAAACAAGAGAATATATTTAAGGATTATTTGATGCAATGTTAGTTTTAATTTATTATAGTGAATTATGTTTCTGTTAAGCTCCTATTGCAATTTATAATGAATGCATCAAAAATGTACAATACAATACAACACTTAAGGAGACCTTAGACATTTGCATAAATTATAAAAGTTCAAACTGGTAAATCAAGAAATATTCAAGCTGTTGGCTTAGCGCCTTAGGAAATAATTTAAAATGTGTAAATCCCCTAAGATTTGACATACAAGTTCCGCTAACTTTGGCAAACAAACAAAAATTAACTGATTGAAGTCACAAATGGATTTTGCATAAATTTTCCCAAGCAGTGGACACTTTCAACCATCAGAAATCCCCTTGTCAATATGAAAATGTTTTCTTGCTATGCATAAAACATGGACTTATCGAAATCAAAACATGTTTACGTTCTTGGATTTGAAACTTGGGAAGGACGCGCTGGCAAGCGTGAGAACCTTTCACAAGTATTAACTTTCAACTTGGTCTTGAATTTATAAGAAGCTCAAGTTTACTTTGACCTCTGATGAGGGACAGTTAATGGATCTGTTTGCTCAGACAGAGTGTGGGATAAATAAGAAATCGATCGAATGCAAATGGCTTGAGTAGGTCAATCTTTTAGATTAGCAATACAAATAAACTGAATGAAAGTTCAATCGGATTAACTTTAATCACTGTGTATTTTTTGTATCCTTGCCATTGAGGGGAAATACAAAAATGGACATTGAATGAACTGCTATTACTAGATATGACCTAGACTTGTCAATGGTGACGTGTTAGCATTAAGGCTCTTGCATTCCTAACGAATGTGCTGACCCTTGAACTTTACCCGAACCACACGACAGCGAAAATCAATTGTGGCAACCATCCAACAACTTTTTAGTTGCATTTGGGTAAATAAGAAAAAAAAAAAGTAAATGGGGAAATTGTATTTGAAACTATGGACAGTTAGCGAGGCTAGAGGGGCATCAGTTGAGCACAGCATAAAACCTAATTATGGAATGTGCTTTAATTAGTGCGCTCGACTTAATTACAAAACAGGAAAATTGTACAGCAAACAAAGACGACTACGACAACAACAGCAGCGTGACAGACAATTAACAGTATCCGCATGCGTGTGTGTGTGAGAGGATGTGCGTGTGACTGTGTACATATGTGTGTGCGTTTATGACAACAGCTTGTCAAATTTGCCATTTACAACGCCCCAAAGTGTGCTTTAGTTTTATTTATTCACACAAAGCCATAAAGTTTTATTTAAGTTTAAATAATATTTTGAAATATTTTATAATTAGACTGCTACAACTTTAAATAAATAAACTCTTTCCGACACAATATAGTACCAAATATCTCACCTATTTAATTGCCATTACCTTGACCTAAACTACATCGAAAATTATTACAACAGCATATTAATTGGTTTTTTCAAAGTGAAAAATAAGTTATACATATGTATTTTAGTCAAAATTCAGCTTGTTTTTCAAAAATTCTGATACGTTTTTTACCTGAATAGTTATAAATTCTTGCCCAAATAATTTGAAAAATGTCTTAACTATTTAACGTATACAGCATAACATTATTTCAATTTCCCAATCAGCAAAGCAAACTCAAAATATACACATGCCAATATCTGAAAATCAATGCGGATAAGAGACAAAGCAAAAGGCAGAAGGAGAGAGTGATAAAGACAGAGATAAAGACCACAGACCACATTTGAATAAATATATTCACAAATCACGCAATTTTTCAATCGTAAGCAAGAAAAAATAAAAGAAATTTAATATAAACGCAAATTATTTTGCTGTCCAATGGGAAAAAGAAATAAATTGCATACCGCACTGTCCGCCTTCCCCTCCCTCTCTCAGTCTTTGTCAGCTATCAGAAACTTTGACTACCTTTTGAAAAAAAAATTATGTGCGTCCTGTTTTTTACGATGTCAGTCCCTCTGTCTGGCTGCTTTTGACCAGCCACAGTGTGGACATGTCCAGCACCTCGTCCCTTTTGTTGTCATCCCCATGTCGATACCATTAAAGTGTCTTTAAGGCAGATTCCATTGAGAGCTTTAAGGCTTCAGCGGACATTTGAGTGATATTTTTGATGCTTTGTGAAACTCAACCTCTTTAAGGGTATTTTATATTTAAAGCCATCAACATTACTTAAAAATGGCTTTAAATGCTAAAAATCTATTGACATTTCGAGGTACACACCTAAAAGCCTTAAATATGTCTCTTAATACGACCAACCACATTAATAGATTAAACCTATTGCCTTAGCATATTAACGAAAATCGAATAATAAAATCAAGCATAATCTTGTCAAGTGTAAGCTGCAAAATATACCCTAGAATTATATGATGAGTATTATAAATTAATTGGAAATGTATTTAATAAATACATTTTGAATCAATTATAAAAGTGTCAAGTCAGGAATGTCTTTCGATTATCCTACTTTATTTATTAGAGTACAGGGTAGAATAAAAGACAATAAGCCGACTTTTGAAACTACCCATAAGCTTACTTACATAGACGTCAATAAAAGCAGCAGGCGCTAAATTAAATTCATCATACGCCACGTAGTCCCTGCTGGCAATCGCCCAAAAACTTTTGCACGTTCGCCTTGCGCCTTCGCATACAAAATGAGCCGCTCAAAACAACAACAGGAAGTTGCACAAATCTTCGGCATATTCAATTAAGTTTTAATAGACACATTTCGCAGATGTACACCCAAAAAAGGGACAAAATCCCTAAATTTAATTTAACGACTAAACAAAAAGAGGCTTTTCTAGTTATTATAAGCTGGAAACGAATGTGCAAAAAGATATTTCATATTTGGGAAAGATGATATTGAATTGTATGAGCATACTGTTAGTGCAAACTGTAGTGCAAGCATAAGAAATAAAATTACCTACCTGTGGCACTATACTATATAATGAATATGGCCATAAACATCGATGCAAGCTGCCAGGCGCCATTTGCAACGGCTGCACTTAAGTGCGCCTACACGACGACAAAATGGCCGACACTTGCATCGTTGTGTCTGTGTATGTGTGTGTGTGTTAGTGCTATGTATGTGTACCTAATACCCTGCACGTAAAAGAATGTTTTCTTTTTAAAGATAAGTCAAGTTGATTGAAATATCTGTTATGTACGTCAATAAAAAAAACTGTTTCTAAAAAAGAATGTTGCATAAAATAAATTTGTAATAAGATAACTTTTGTTTCAAGATTCTAGACGATCGAAAAAATCTTCAGACAAATGTTTTTAAAATTCACATTTTTCAATGTTTTCATACATCAAGAATTTTCTTCTAAAGTTTTAACAGGATTCTTCCTAGTCGAGCATTAAAATTGTCATTGTATCCTTTGGCATTTGGTTGATGTTTTCAACATGCAATGCCCCTCAGCCGTATTTATTGCTTATGGACAATAAGGCACAGATGCTGGAATGCAATTGCAGATGCATATTGAAACATGATTGTTATTTGAAAGGCAGACAAGAATTTCATTACTTGGAAAATTGTAGTTAAAGTCCTTTTATTAAATTTAATATATTTATTTGCTTTATTCGGCTGCTTTATTGTTCGAATGAGCAAAAAAATCACATTACAAGAAAATTTACGATTTTGAGTGTTTTCGGAAATGGCCAAAGGCCTCCTGCGTTTGTTTGTTGATGTTCCATTACACGTTTTTCGCTTTGTATTTTGCACAATTTCCTCAGGCATACCCGGAATTCTTAACGGCCAAACTTATTTATTCATGCAATTGCGCTTGTATTTAAAGCAAATGCCCATTTAAATAATTCATTTGTTATTTTTGTGTGCATTTGAGATTGTGTTCTCACCTGGCAACATGTTGATAATGAACGCAACAAAGGTAAACAAGACTAAACAACTGTTTTGACACTCTCTCACACACTTCACACTCACACAAATGAATTCTGTACACCCGACAAAAATGGTTGTTATGATATTTGTCACAGGGCGTATGAGTAACTTTTAAACGAAATACATTTTTGGGTACAGATAAAGAAAGAATTAAACAGAATTATTGCTGGGGTTTCTTAAACACTTAATTTCTTTAATCTATAAATAAATAAATATAATTAGTATTTAATCAAATCTAATTACTTACCGAGTGTCTATTTTAAACACCATTCAAATACTTTCAACAGTAAAATAAACCTTTAAAAAATTTAAACCAAAATCCCATACCATAGTCCAGACTTGAATCCAGCAACAACATATATTTAAATAAATTTTATTCTCATTGCTTTTCAGTTGCGTTTTCTTCATTCGCTTAAAATGTACACAAATTACACAGACAGATAATTAGAATAGAGTACAGAGTGTAGCATTTTCATTACATTGTAAGTATTACATTATTCATTAATTAAATCAAATGCATTAAACAATTACACTTGCAGTAGATTTATTTGTAAAGATGCGTCTGCAATGAATACATCTTTGGACATTGGTATTAAATTTAAATTGAATTCTTACATACAATTACAATCAAAAAGGGACTTTTATTATGTTAAATACAAGGCAAAAATGCACAAAACTTTCTTAAAGTTTATCATCATTATATATCATTAAATCAGTTTGCAAATTTATGTTATACATATCCAATGGCATTTAGAAGTGACTGAGTTAATTGGTACAACTGAATGACTAACTGATCGATTGAATGACTGATTAGACTGACTGACTGATTTGACTGGTTGACTTACATATAGAAATATAGGCGAAAATTACTTTTCATCAGCACACACTCAAGCTATATAGTATCAAAAATACTTTTCGTGGTTTCATTTACAAATTTTAAAATACAAAAATATTTTGATTAATACCGTTAACGAAAATACTTGACAAATGGAAATTTTGGGCAACATTTACAAACAATTTTGCAAAAGTAATTTACATAAATTTGGTAAAACATTATTTGTGTTATTATGTTTGGGTGTGTGTGTGTTTGAGTTTGAGTGTCTGTATGAAGGTGTAGGTGCTGTGTCTTATGCCCAGTCCTTCTTGATCTCAAAGGTCCAATCCCACTTCAAATGTATGTGCTTATCATCATCCGTGAACACAGATGATACAGAGTATGTGCCACGTGATACCATGCCCGAGGGCGCCTCCTCAGCTGGCGTCAAATAGAATTGTATTTCCTTCTTAGGGGGATAAGATCCAACCATATGCGTCATCTTGTCCACTGCGATAAACACAAAACTCGATAAGTATCTATAGCAATTAATTTATAAACAAAGAAATTAAAGCACAGGCTTACCCACAACTTAAACCAATAGAAATTAAATTATCCAGAAAATGTTAAGCATTTAAACAAATAAGAATAAGATTGTCTCAGCACATGATTATGGTAAATATTGCAAATGTGATAAGAACAATGTAAGCCACACTAAATATTCCGCACAACAGAGCTGTGCCATCAAAGCTGCTGGATCCCATTTAAAAAGTCTGTGATCTGATAGTGTTTACAGTGTAATACCTACTGAAATGGCATAATAAAAACACAAGTGTTTTTGCTTGTAATAAAAGCCCTAAAAGTGCGGCCGTGACAAGGGCAAAACAGACTGGTCAAGTTAGCTTTAATCGATATCATTTACGTAGTGAAAAACTAGTGTTTAAGAAATATTGGAATTTCAAGCAACCCTCTAATCACTGCATCATTCCTTTATCTGAGTACCTCAATAGCTAAAGGTATCTTCTCATAAATGATTGATAGCAATACTTATACCCCATATCATCAGCAAGTCTGTGAATGATTTTCTTACCTGGCACACCCATTCGGTAGGTCTTTTGCACATACTTAAGGCCATGCACAATTTCACGTTGCACAATAAAATCAATGCGCACCTTGTATTGAACACCTTCCTTGATCACAAAGAGCTGCGAAAAAGTGCAAATTAGTTAAGCAACATTTCGATTGTAAAGCCCATTAAATACTTGCCTGCTTTTTAAGCTGACTAATATCGCCGCTTAAATCCAATTCCATATCATCACGTCCTTCGACGACTAGCGCCAGTTTCTTGACAATCACCTTGCGCGTATCATTAGGATCTATATGAGGATATCATAATGCTCTTTATATATATGCGTCAATCATCAACTATATCCCTTACACTTACCAACAATAATCTTTTCAGCTTGTGCGGCACCAAGTAATGCCTCCTTATAACGTCTCAAGCTCTCATCCTCCTGATCGGCGGCCATTATCTGTTCGATGGTCTTCTCCGGTGGTGCTTGGTAGTTGGAATCATGTACATCCTCATCATGATGTGGCTCAGCATGTTTCGTCTCTGTTTCAGCCATGGCACTTTAACTGTGAGAAATATATTAAAGATTTCCAACTCCTGATTTATTGTTTACCATTTAAATAAAGAACTTATTACTCAAAGCTATTTACAGTAAGTTGAGCAGTTCAGCGTCTGCAACAAGTGGTTTATGGGCATATTTTTAGTAGACTACGTAATATCATTGCACAGTATGTGGGCGATATGGGCTTATTTAGAAATATGCAATGGAATTTTTATTAATATGCGATAAAAGCACTAAGCAACAAAATAACATTGACCAAACACATTTTTTATGAAGTCTAAGTTTCTTATTTTTTCCTGAGAGATTTTTTATTTTTACCTGAGGTCGCATAGTAAACAAAACTTTAAAGCTGTTTGATTTCTTGTGTTATTAAAATAAACTATATAAATCAGTGGTGCGCAAAATGTGTTTTTTTTTTTTTGTATCACGCGTGAGAGGGGAAAATGTTTAAGTGTACTTTTGGATACCAGTAACATGTATTGATCAAATGAGATTAATTGTAATATTTTTGTGATTACATGCTTCAAGCACTGTCCTACTGCTTGTTTTTCCAGTTTGATATTATTGATTATATTCAAATTATTAACGCATAAATGAACGCTACTTGAGAGGAGCAGAGAGAGGTAGAGAGAGACAGAGCTGGACATAATATTGTTGCAGCTGGGTTCACATATAGCATTAGTATGTGTCTACGACTACAACTACATGTAAAAGACCAACCAAATACGGACCCACATGTACAGATAAGGCTAAGGCAGGCAGGCACTCACACACACATAAACATACACATACACACACAGACATGTTGAGCGATAGACCGTAAGATGGTGTTGGGTGGGACGGGTCAGACCGGCATTGAATAATATTGACCAGAATGGGTTGAGCACTAGCACAAGCAACTCACACACACAAACAAACTTAACAGGGTTTCATTGTTCTTTACTTTATTATTTAGTTTTTTTTTTTTTTTGTTCATTATCTGAGATTGTTATTGGTTTTTGCTTTTCATTATCTAAATACACGTCGCTGGCTTTATGCCCATTTCCAACGTGTGTGTGTGTGTGTGTGAAGCGATAATTCCATTCCATTTCCATTACAATTTGTTTTCCAGTTTTTACTGAAAATGGGTTCCTAAAATCCATAACGTACTAATTTAAATATAGTTGTTGACTTATTGCCGGAGTTGTTATTGTTATTGTGACGCATGGTCAACGACAAACGAGATAATAAAAATGTATTTTTATACAGTTTTGTATATTTTTTTGCTTGAGATTTTCTTTATATTATAACTCAGCAGAGAGCAAAAAAAGGAATCGGCCAAATACGTTTTCTGAGAACACACTTTTGCTTTTCAAATTCATTTTTGGCAGCACACATTCCATTTTGCCATTGTATTTGAATTGAATTACAAAACGAAAATTAATTAAGTGTGAATGCAAAATGACCAGGCCAAAAGGCTACCGCAATAGGTACATATGTACATATGTACACATGTTGATTTTGAAAAAATTCAATCATCAAATGAAACAAATCCAAAAACTAAATCCAAACAAGCAGGAGTGAAAAAGAGAGAGAGAAACAGAAGAGTATAACAGAAGCGGCACACAAAAAAAAAATATGTACGACCCCCCGTCAAAGTGCGATGAATTTTAACGGGGAGGAGGGGATTGTTCAAGGAAATACTTATGTATGTACACGCCGATGACGCTGCTTAGACAGCCTGATAAAGAAATGCACGGCACGCAACGGCAGCAGAGACCCAGACGCATGAATCACACACACCAACACAATCACAGACGCTTGCTGCGGCCGGCATTAATAGCGCCCAATACTTGTTTGCTAGAAATTTTTTTCGGGATTGGCGCGGCCTCAGTTTGCAGATAAGCAATTTGTTTAAAACTTTTATAAATTACATATTTGGCTATTTACAATAAAGGAGTACGCACACACATACACATAATTAAATACATTCAGACTGCAGACGTGAACTCACCTTTCAAATATGGAATATTAGTTATGAATTAATAATAGACCTCAATATCAGTACTCGCACAATATCTCAATTACGTTTATTAATACCAAAAATATATATGTTTAATATAAACAATCAAAAACAAGAAAAAAAAGCGCTGCGACTTTTCGCCAAGCAAAAGTGCTTATTTATTAGTGTTGGGTAGAGTTGGGTCGTTTAGTTCTGAAAAAGTTCAAATGAACGGGTCATTGAAATGAACTAATGAACTTATTCAGTCTTTCATGAACTATATAGTTCATTTGGTCAGTGGGTTCCGTTATTATGAAATTTTTTTTTTTTTTATCTTATTCAGCCCTGGAGTCGTTAAAGCTCGAATATAAAATTAATTTTGGAATACAATTTAATATTCTTTTTATAATCTATTTTAAAATGTCTAAGAGAACAAAGTCAAAAAATATTAATGAATGAAAAAATACCAAAACTAAAACGCATTTGCTATTTATACTTATTCGAATCTTTAAATAAATTTCAGTGTCAAGAAGCAGGTGTTAAAGAAATCATCTCCTTAAATAAAATTGATTGGTCTGAACGATGAAGGATATAAGGCAATTCACATCGTTTATCGTTCACAAACAACTGACCAACTGATCAGAATGACCTATTCATCTTTCGTCGTTCATGACCAACTGAATAGAAACTTTAAATAGTTCTTAGTTCATGACCAACTGAATAAAAAGCATATCGTTCATAGTTCATCATGACCAACTGACCAAATGACCAACTGAACTAAATGACCAACTGAACTAAATGACCAACTGAACTAAATGACCAACTGAACTAAAATGACTTATTTAGTTCACGACTGAAAAATGAACGATTGAACTTGGTCAGCAAATTGAACTAAAAAGCCCAACTCTAGTGTTGGGTTGCTCATGAATGAGTGAACAAAAAAGAGTTGCACCACTAAGCAAATAACCTATAGAGAACCCATCCTATACAACTAAAATGTCACAGAAAAAATGCTTGCGAAGCGTCCACCGCGAAGTGTTACCGATCTGGCAATATTGTTATAGTGGAATTTATAAGAGAAGCGATTTTATTTTTGGGGCCGTTGCTTGCGAAACTAAAACATGTGAAATATGAAATACCCTCTACCCTTAAAACTTTTAACCCACATTATTTTATTCAAAACAACACCCTTAATTTTTATAAATTTCACTCGAACAATATTGCCAGATCGGTAACACATCGCTGTGGACGCTTCGCAAGCCTTTTTTTCTGGACATTTTAGTTGTATAGGATGGGTTCTCTATGGGTTATTTGCTTAGTGGTTGCACCCTGAAGTGAGTAAGTGAACATGTTCCTTCCAAATTGCTCTTTATTACTCACTTGATCTCTTTTGTTCACTTGTTCTTTTTTGTTCACTTGTTCTATTTTGCTCGGTTGTTCTGTTTTGCTCAGTTGCTCAGTCTTGTTCAGTGGCTCAGTTTTGCTCACTATTGCTCAGTTGTTCCTATTGCGCAAATTGCTTGAATTTTTCTCTGTGCTCTTAGGGCATTTTATGTAGCTACTTTCTTTGAAAATACACATTGTTGAATGTTGCTTATCAAAAAGTAAAGCAAAATATGCAACCATTTCGTAGATGTCGGAAGTCAGCAAGCTAAAAGCAAGTATTGTAAATGTTTTTTGAGCTGCTGTTCACAGAGCAACATGACCAGCTATCAGATTTAAATTGAAATGTAACGTATGATACTTTTGATTAGTTGGGTGCATACCTGTTAAATAATGATTAGTAATCATAATCATTAGTAATTAAATTATTTTTGTTTAAAAGTCGAACCAATGATTAAATTACAATTATTTTGGGTTTTTCCCAATTATTTAATGATTACGATTAGAAAAAATCAAAAAAAAATCTAAAATTATTACGATTATTCAAAAATAATCAGAAAAATCAAAAAAAATCAAAAATAATCGTTTTGACAGTTTCCGGATTATTTTTGATTTTTTCTGATTATTTCTGATTTTTTAGATTTTTCTAGATTTTTACGTTAAAATCAAATTATTTTAAATTTTCAAAATCAAAGTAGCCAAAGCATTTGATTATAGTTGCTTTTTGTGCTTTCTAAAGCACTTAAATTTAGAAGAAAACACGAGTAGCTAGAATAATCCCGTAGCTCACTAGTTAGAGTTGCTGACCTGTCAGTTCCAGTTTGAAAAAAAACTGGGTTCGATTCCCCCCGTCAATTGTAGTCAACCGTGTGTTTATAAGTTCTTCGGAACGAAACGTTAAAATATATACTTCCCGTCATTAAAAAAAAAAAGAATAGTATTCAACTTTTTTTTTTTAATCAAAAGAGTCAAGAAAATAATTGCCTGCAGAATATTGGATAACTAAGACTACAATTGACGGGGGAATCGAACCCCAGTTTTTTTTCAAACTGGAACTGACAGGTCAGCAACTCTAACTAGTGAGCTACGGGATTATTCTAGCTACTCGTGTTTTCTTCTAAATTTAAGTGCTTTAGAAAGCACAAAAAGCAACTATAATCAAATGCTTTGGCTACTTTGATTTTGAAAATTTAAAATAATTTGATTTTAACGTAAAAATCTAGAAAAATCTAAAAAATCAGAAATAATCAGAAAAAATCAAAAATAATCCGGAAACTGTCAAAACGATTATTTTTGATTTTTTTTGATTTTTTCTAATTATTTTGAATAATCGTAATAATTGTAGATTTTTTTTTGATTTTTTCTAATCGTAATCATTAAATAATCAGAAATTTTTCAACAGTCAATTATATAATCACTACGATTATTTCGAATAAATAATCTAATTGATTAGTAATTCTAATCGAGATTTAACAGGTATGGTTGGGTGAGAGGCAAAGTGAATAGCTCAGTGAATTACTGAGCGATATGAGTGAGCAAATGAGCAACTAAACAAGTGAGCCAATCTGAGCAAGTGAGCAACTGAACAAGTGAGCAATCTGAATGAGCTGACTCACCTAAAAAAAAAAAGAACAAGTTAACATGTTCACCTAAATGAGCAATGTTTACCCAACACTATTATTTATGAGTGAGTACTACTCAGTGAGTAGTAGTAGTACTCACTGAGTACTTGCACAACAAACGTTGTGGCAGCCTTGGTTCCAAAAACACGATGGCAATTATCACGCCACAATTAGCAGTTACTCGATACTTTACTGAAACAAGGATTAAAAATCACAAATCAAATTTTAGTGAAATAGATTACTAACAATTATTACTAATAACTAAGATTGATATCATATTATAATAAAAGCAAAAAAAAAAGTTAATCACCCATATCGTTAAATATTCAGAGTAACAGTTACTTTGGTCGCTGTGAGCTCAAGATTTTTACTTGTCTGGCAATCCCTGGCGGGAACAGCTGTTTGGTTACTTCATCACCAAATAAAGCTGAACATTTAAAAATCATAAAATGCAAAGTTCGCAGTACCCTGAATCAAATGCACACCGCTGACAAACTGGCGGAGGAGCCATGGCCTGAAGATGCCACACTCTATCAGGTAGCTAGACTCGCAACACTAATTTGGCTTATTTCAAAATAATGTCTCATTTGTTCCCGGTGGTGATAGCCTTTTGAAGCGGAACAGATCCTGTTGCCGGAAAATGCAAGCTGTCTGGCCGTCAAGGCCTATCTTAAGATGTGCAATCTGCCATTTGGCATACGATCCTGTGCAAATGCTGAGCACATGTCACCTGGCGGAAGAATGACAAAGTTACCATTCATTCGAGCAGGCGCCTTTATCTTTGCCGAGTTCGAGCCAATCGTGAATTTTGTTGAACAAAAGGAGATGGCAATTGGTGACTTTCTGGATGAAGATTCCAAGGCAGACATGCGCACTTATGTGTCGCTAGTGGAGAACATATTCACAATGGCCGAATTATACATAAGCTTCAAGAACGAACGGGTGTACAAGGATATAACCGCACCACGTAATGGAGTTGTCTTTCCTTGGCCATTGAGCATGATGCAGAACTACAGCAAGCGCAGGAATGCACTACGCCTGCTGAGGGTATATCAATGGCATGATCTGGACATCGATGATGTCATCGAGAAGGTGTCAAAGTGCTGTGAGACGCTGGAATACAAACTGAAAGAATCACCCGACACACCCTTCTTTTATGGAGAGTTGCCCTGCGAATTAGATGCCATCGCATTTGGACACTTGTTCAGCATACTGACCACAAGGCTGCCCAACATGGCGCTTGCACAAACTGTGCAAAAGTTTAAGCATTTGGTATCATTTTGCCGGTTTATCGACGAGAAATACTTTCAGACGAGGTGCTTGCAAGATTAGAATATTATTAGATATATTCTTCTGTTATAGTTTTGTACATAAAAAAAAATCTGGCACAATTAACAATTCTTAAAGTTTTCACATTGTTCCTCATCCAATATCAAGCATTGCATTTTATTTGTTTGACGCTTGAAACAATTCATTTAAAAAAGTTAAAATAACTTTCTTTAAACTTTTCTTGCAGCAAATAAAACCATGTTATTGGTCGCAACTAACCCAAACGAATATTACAGAGATGAACTTGTGTTTATAACAAATCTGTTGTTTTGATAAATAAAAACTATTTCAATAAAAACATTAAGCATTTAAATGATGTCATAAAATAAAATAAACTGTGTTCTTTCTTAATAAATTCGGAGCTAAAAATTATTTAGGCGCGCCTTTTTATTAAAATTTGTTAATTTGGCAAAAAGATTTAAAAAAAGTAAACCATTTTAGCTGCAGGCTCGTCCCTCACCTAGGCTAGAATTCGTATTCATTATAATTAAAAAATTACAAAAATATAAATTCGACAATATTCTAACAAATAATTGTTTAACTTGTACAATTTAAATTTTCAAATATAAAAGAATACGTTTTTTTGAGGAAAATTAAAAATAAAAATATTTATTGTGTTCTAGGATAGTTTATCTTTCAAATTGTATATCAAGGATTTTCCCATATATCTTTATATTTGTGATCCCTAACTGACTATAATTTCCTAATTATTTCAGTTTGATTATAAAGTTAGTATATATTAAGTAAATGTAAACAAACTTGTATGCATTGTAAAAATATATATGCAAAATTTTATTCAGCGGTGCTAAAATTGATTTTTTGTTTTTTAATTAATACCTACAAAAGTTGTGTTAAACTGTTGTCTGGTTGATTGGTTGGTTTTAGAAATATATATATATACACATATATGTATTTATATGCATATATGTACATTCTGCGCTAATTACAATTTTTTTAATATATTATGCCAAATTGAAGCTAATGCACAATTTCATTACAGTGGTTGAAAATATAGTCGTATAGAGTAAATTATTACAATTGTTGAATGATCTGTTGCTATAAGCAAAGTAATTTTAAGTAACTTGCATTTAAGATATTTAATATATATAATTAATATTTAAAATTAGAATTAACCTTTGTTTATTTTTGATTGAATTGAGGTTTCATGATTTTTGAAAACTTTACAAATGTCCAACATAATAAAGTGCATAAGATAAACGCAACATATTCATGAAAATGTATATATTGTAAATAATAATTTTTATATTAAATTGCTAAACATTTGCTGAACCTGATATCAATAAATTTGAAAACCCAAACTGTAAAATCTAAAAAGAACATCTCCATTGTCCTTCTTATCATCCGCTTCGTCATCGTCATCGGGCTCTTTTCCTTCTTCTCAGCAGCAGCAACGACAGCAGCGCCGCTTGCGTCAGCGCCTCTCGTATTTGGTGACGGGCACTGACAGACGCGTGCGCAGACTAGGCGCTGCGCTGCTGCTGCTGGCGTTACTGCCGCTGCGCTGCAATGTGGAGCGACGTCGCTTGTTGTTATTATTGTTATTGCTATTTGCTGGCAGTGTATGATTATTGCTTTTGTTGCGCGTCGTTGATCCATTGCTGCTGGCGCTGGCGCTGCCGTCGCTGTAGCGTTGCCGTTTGCTGATCACAGCAGTGTCTGTGTGAGTGTTTGTATATGTGTATGTGTGAGAGAGAGAGAGAGGGTGTAAAAGAGTTGGTGAAATGATGAATGTTTAATGTTAAATGCGAATTACAATTGCTAAACACTCAATTCATTAATCATTAATCGGGGCAGTTGAACTGTCTGTAACTTCATCATCAACATCATCAACATGATTAACTGCTGCATCTTCAACATCGTTAACACCATTCCCATTCTCATTGGCATTGACATTGGCATTGGGATTGTCAGCAGCAACAACTACAGGCACATCCACTGAGGCCATTGCTTCCAACTGCTCCACATCAGACATTTCTGCTGTTTGCCAAAGGTCATAGTGGTTGGTACAACAAATGTAAATCCGAAACAACCGAAAGATAGAAAACAAAGAGATAGAGAGATCGGCATTTTGCCATCATACTCGTAATAATAATTTTGATAAACAAATTTTGAATACATTTTAAGAACCTCTCATGGACATGACGATGGCGATGGCGCAGTGATCTCGATTGTATTATGAGTGCACGATTATATGTACATATGGTGCTATATAAATGGATTCTCCCAGAATCGATTCAAGCAGTGTTAGTTAGTAGAGCTCTTATAATAACTAAATTTAAAACGAGTTCATTTAAGTTTGACTTTTTATCAAAAATTAATTAAGAATTGCATTCGATAATTTAGAAATACTAGATGATTCTAATTTATCATAATTATTAAATAAAATTATAAAGCAATATGTTATTTGAATTCTCTATTTATCAAAAATCAAACAACAATTTATAATTCAAATATCAATAGAATAGAATTTAAAGAAGCAACTTTTGACAAAGTAAAATATAGCCTAGAATATATATGAAATTATAAAACAACTCATACTGAAAGATTAATTTAAAATCTTTAAATATTTATCAAAATGAAATAAGAAATGTATAAGATGATTCTAAAATGTCACATAATTAATTTTAAACTAAAAATGAGTCTAGAACTTGTTTAATTAATTTGTTTAATGGTATATGAATATATGAAGTTATTCAATCGCAAACCAAATCCCTGAAATAACGATCTAAGATCCTATCACCAATAATCTTCCAGTTAATTACTATGAAGATCTTCAGTTCATTACTATTACATATGTATACTTTTAGCATTGATGAGCAATGATCAGGATGAAGCTGAATGCTGTGGTTCCGATGATGAAGCAGAATGTTGTGATTCAGTCGATGCAAGGCAATGTCAAGTGATTGAAATTAGTTTCGGCCATGGCCGTCACTCACTTACCTTTAGGGCTAAGTTTACGCTTGGACAGGGAGCTGGCAGTTCTGCTTTCGGGGGCACTGAGACGTCCACCGCTGGCAGTGCGTTTTGGACCCTGATCGGATCGGCGTTCGCGTGTATTGGCCAAATTGGTGACGGTCGGCTGGTCGGCACTCTTTTTGGCCACATTCTTGCTGCTGTTACCACTGTTGGCAGCACCGCCATCCTGGGCTTCCAACGCTGCAGCCGCAGCAGCAGCGGCGGCGGCGGCATTAGCACGCTTCAGATTGGCGGGCATGCGTTTGGGCGGTTGCATGGCGCTGGCCGCGTGGCCTGTTGAGGTAGTTGCTATATCGTTGCTGGAACTGGTCGCAGGTTTCTGCGGCGACTTGTGCTTAACATCATCTTGTTTCTTATGCATGCCCACATCAAGCCAGTATTTAAGTTGAGCCTCACGCTGACGCTGCATTAACTCTTGGCCGGCAGCGTATTTGCTGAGCATTCCCTGCAGCTTCTGCACCGTCTTGTATACCGTATCTGCCGCAATCAGGCCGTAGTCAAAGAGGGAGCACATGTGCAGTATGAAATTGCGATAGAGATTCTTGCGCACAATCTCGTGACCCTTGGCATCCAGAAACATTTCGCAGGCCAATGGCAGTTGACAATCACCCACGAAACCATTTCGCATCACATGCAAATTCCAAAGCTTCATAAGCTCCTTTTCACCCTCGTTGACGTCGGAGAATTCATCGATCATTTGTATGGTCTTTTGGCGCAGCCAAAGCGGATCACTCTCACCCTCCGAATCAATGTCCAGCTCCTTTGGATGCACCGGCAGACAGGTCTCAGTGTGGTGATATAATCTACAAAAAAATAAAATATAAACAGTTTGTAAATAAACAAATTTTTAAGTAAGAATTAAAATATTAACAACAATTATTCAAAGTTAAATTAAAATAAGGATGGAATAAGGAAAAAATAAAATAAAATTAGATAAAATATTAAACAGAAGTAGAAATTATAATTAATGCACTTTAATTTCTTGATTAAATTTGTCCTAACTTTGGTTTTCTAATTGCTTGATTTCTAGTTTGTTTTCCCAACTTTATAGTATTTTTTAATATTTTTATTTTGTTTGAGGTTTTAGCTCACCTATTATGCCCAGTTATATAAGAGCGCTGATTGCTGATATCATCCTCATCCAGTTCCAGGAATTCATCTAGGCAGGTTTTCTGACGCCTCGGCCGGCATACCATTAAACTGGTGACCGAGGTGCGTCTTACCGGACCACAGGTGCGTGCAAACGATGAGCCCGATGGTCCAGCCAGATCATATGGAGATCCCGCATAGGAGCCATCGTAGGCATCATTGATGGTGACATCTATGCGTGCACCGCTGCCCGCCGGCTGATACGTAAAGTTGAAGCGCGCGTGGCACAGTTTCAAATGCTTGAGCAGCGCATATAAACGCAGACAGTCCAATCCACACCACGGACAGTTGAGTTCCTGTGTGTACTCGGTTTGCTGTCGCGTATTGTTGCTATACATGAAATTGTATACAATTTGTATGTGCTCTGGAGCTGCCTTGCAGATGCTTCCATTCTTCAAGCCACTGCAATTGTTGTTGTTATTGTTATTATTGTTGTTATTATTGATGTTAATGTGACTAAGTTCCGCCTCAACATCCAGATGTTGTACATAACGCTGCAGATCGGGCGCTGCAATAATATCTGGCAATTGCTCATTGGACAAAGTCAAATGGAATTTGAGCATGGGACTCTGCTGGTATACATCGTAGGTCAGCGAGAGTGGAATGTAGCTATCGGGCATGGTCTCCCAGGTGCATTTCTTTGGTGAGAACGACTTAATGCTAGATGAATTCAATGGCTGCAGCATTGCCTCGTATTCGCCCTCTGTGATAAATCCACTCGACTTCTCATACAGTATCAACTCGGATCCGTACATCTTCTCGTCGGAGCGTGAACGTTTGTTCGGTGGCGTAGCTGTTAAAGGATGGAAAACAGAATGAATTAAAATTAAGATAAAAAGGTTTATTTTAAAAAGCACCCCTTGCAGAGCCCCAGTCTAGATGTTAGTCTTACCTGCATTCTCATCGTTGCATGCTTGCGGCTGCATCCTGATGCGAAAGAGCAGCTTGTAGAGCGTGTGCTGTTCACCCATGGGTCGCATTGTCTGCAGCGGTATGCTGATGGTGGAATGCTCACCGATGCGCTCCTTGGGATTGTATACAATTTGACAGCTCTTGGTCAGCAGCTCTTGAAAGTCGAGTGTGCTATCCTTGCGTTTGCTACGCGTTATCTTATAGAGCGTTGTCTCCACACACACCGATTCGCCCGCCTGACAGATCAACGGCTCTTGCCCCTGTCGCAACAGGTCGTCGGTGTCCTGCGCTTTAAGCTTCTCGTGCAGAGAATCATAGATGACATGCAGGTAGTTTTGGGTTACAGCCTCAGACTTTTGGGTAATTGTGTCCAGTATAGTATCGATTTTGAAATTAGCACGTTTCTTGTTATTGCGTGACATGCGCTCCTTCATATAGCTGAGCGTGCGGTTTAGAAAAATGGGCTAAAAAATATTAAGTTTGTAAAGTAAGTAAAATAAGCATTAATAATAACAATGTTTTGTCTCACGTTTGTCTCGTGGCGGTTGCGTAGGTACCGATATATCTGTGTGGGCTCTGTGAATGCACATTGATTAGTTTTCATAGATGGGACTATTTTGCATTTACAACTTACTTTCAAAAGCCTGTAAAAAGAGTTCCTGCTCCTGTTGATGTCCATTCAGTTTTGTTGTATGCGTTTCCGGGGTAACTGCTGTTGATGAAGCCGCAACTAAGGCTGGCGCTGCCAACGCTTCATTTGTTGTTGTAGCATCGGCACCTTGGCCACTTCCACTACCATTTCCAGCCAACCCATTTATGTTGTTACCCGCAGCGCCCACATTATCTGCATTGTCCTTCTCACGTTTTTTTGTTGGTGCCATTGTGCTTTTGTATGCGATAAAAGGGAGGAGGGGGGGAGCTCAACACCTCAGTCGTTTTACAAACGCGCCGCTTGCTCTCTCACACACACAAACACACACACACACTTCTGGCGTCTGGCCGTTCCGTTGCTGCACTTTCAGCATACAAACTAACGTTGCATTTGTTTATCAAATCATTTTGTACATTTGCACACTAGATTAACTAATATATGTTCCTTAATTTCTTGCGTGTTCTTGCCGTCTTTCTTTTCGGCGCGAAACCTTTTGCTTTGTTGCAGCGTTACTTACTGATGTTGTTATAGACGACGTGACACGATACGACTGCATGATGTGTACCGATAAAACACTTTATTGGCAATTAAAAGCATTGCAAACTAATTTGCTGCTCGACAGACACAGTTTTTAATAAATATATTGGTTTATTAACTGATTGAATGACGGTAATTACTTGCTATTCAAGTTTCTAAAATAAAATCGTAAAGTGCAACAATGTACAGTGTGTACACACCCTCGATGTGTCTTTCAACACTGTCGCGACCGAAAATTTATGTTGTTGTTAGATAATTTGATTAAAATTACATGTTATTTTATACTTAAAACTTTAAAAACGTTTTTTAGCACAGTTTAGCAAAGTGTGTGAGCGAGAAGCGCTTGTATTTTATGAAAAAGAGTTAAATATGAACGCCGATTTATTGCAATTAAATGTGGACACACTGTTCGAGCAGCACAGGCACGTTGTGCATATTTCACATCAGAAACCACGGTGTTAAAAAAAATAATATTTGTGTATTTCTGCACAAGTTGAATAAATTCTCAAAACAAAAGGTAAATTAATTGATATATGAGTTTGCCAATGTGGTATTTGGTGAAATAAAATATAAAAGTGCTATGAATTAACCGCCTGCACGTATGAATAGCTCTTGCACCCACTCGCACACACACAAACTTACTGAAATCATTGCTTCGAGTAATTTTGTCTTAAAAATTATTTTGCAGGCCGGCAACTGTTTTTAAATTTAAAAAATTCTTAATAATTGTACACAGGAAACAAACAAAATGGACAAAAACAGCGCTGCACTGTACAAAAAAATGCAAACAGAGGTTGAGTCATACCAAGCCCTGCAAAAATGTAAGCAGTAAATTGAATAAATCAAATGGTGAATGGATTATTTCATGAACTTTTCCTCTTGCAGCTTGTGTTAAGGTCGTCAAGCAACGCGCACTCTTGGAAAGCCAGCTGAACGAGAACAGGTGTGTGCTGGATGAATTGAATTTGCTTGGACCAGACAACAAAGTGTACAAGTTGTTCGGACCGGTGCTGGTGAAACAAGAACTGGAGGATTCACGTCAAAACGTTGGCAAGCGCATTGAGTACATCTCAAAAGAATTGAAGGGATCAAGTGACACACTGGAAAACATGTATGTTAACCTCTGTATCACCTGTTGAAAATGTGTTATTATTTTTGATTATTTGTATTGTAGGGAAAAAGACATGCTAAAACATCGTGAAGCTGTGGCAAAGTACCAACAACAATGGCAAGTTGCAGCAGCCATGAAGTAAAGTAGCGGAAGTAAATTATTATTTATTAATACTTTTGATTGTTTAAATAGCACTAACGTCATCCACATTAACTTGAAATCAATTAAATACACACGAACAAAAAACTATAAACTGTTATATATTAATAAGAATTAAGAATCGACTCAAAACAAACATTCCCAGTGTGGGGATTTGCTCATAAAACCGAATGGTGTGGCGGCAACCTTGGTCTGGCAAGCACCCAACATTCACGAAAACGTTCTCCTCTATTTTATCTAATCTATAAATTATTTGGTTTTCTTAAATTATTGCGCGCGGCAACTTTTAAATCCCCTGTTAACTCAAAATCACAGTTGCCACAATTGGCGTTTTTGTGCCAAAACTGGCTCTTTTTTGTCCTGTTGGCGCAATGGCACTTATTTTTTCGAATTGGCTAATTTTTTCATCAATTTAGAATTAGGTATTAGGTTGAAGTACATATTTATTTTTATTTATTAACTTTTTTTATTTTGCTGTGCTGCTCGAACAGTGTGTCCACTCATTTTTTTTTTAATTAAGTGGCAAATGGCAAAAAGATGTTGGAAAACTCACAAATATCGATAGCAGCTGATTGTGTTTTCCATCCCTGATTTAATGAGCGAGCGAGACATAAAACCGAGAGCATTTGAAACACTGAAATATTTGTACCAAAAATTTGCCACGAAGAACAGAATTTCTCTTTGGTGCCGCAAAATAATAAAACAATAATCGTTGCATTAGTAAGAAATTAAATTACCACGATTGTTCTTGAATAAAGGGAAAGAAGAATGGGCTCGAGTCAAAGCATACACGTACCCGGCGGTGGTACCGAAGGTAAGAAACACAAACAACCACGTAAACTGCAAACTGTGTCAATGAGCCCAAATGTACCGAGAGCCAATCATATGCACACACGCACACACACACAGTGACATTGTAAATATAAGTAAAGTAAATAAAATTTTCATTTTTAACAATAGGCTACCACGTACTCAAGGTGCAAGACAACTCGCCCGGCCAAAAGGCTGGCCTGGAGGCGTTCTTTGACTTCATCGTTGCCATAGCCGGAACACGTCTTGACCAGGATAATGATATGCTTAAGGAATTGCTGCGTCAGAACGTTGATAAACCTGTTCGCGTCACGGTCTATTCGAGCAAAACACAAACAGTTCGCGAACTGACATTAACGCCTAGCAACAGCTGGGGTGGCCAAGGACTATTGGGCGTCAGCATTCGCTTTTGCTCGTTCGAGGGTGCCAACGAAAGTGTCTGGCACATATTGGAGGTGCATCCAAACTCTCCAGCCGAGCTGGCCGGTCTGCGTGCCTATAGTGACTATGTGATTGGCGCTGATGCCATACGACATGAGAACGACGATCTCTTCACGCTGATCGAGACACACGAGCAACAGCCCCTTAAGATGTACGTGTACAATTTGGACGATGATGCTTGCCGCGAGGTGACCATTAAACCAAATACCGCCTGGGGTGGCGAGGGTGCTCTTGGTTGTGGCATTGGCTATGGCTATCTCCATCGCATACCTGTACAGGCAGCTCCATCGCAGCCACCATCAACTGGACCGGCTACGTCGGCAGCAGTTGGCGTCGTTAATCCCGTTGCAGTGCCCTTGATGGCAGCCCCAGCGGCTAGTGCCGTTGTTGCACCAACGTTGCCTTATATACCACCACTGGCCAACACATTTGGTTCAGCAAATGCTGAGATTCGACCACCAACCATTGAGCCGCCGGCGCAGAGCATTTTCAAGACCTATTTCAATCCGGATGATGCCACGGATGCGTTAACCACAGCTTTAGAAGCCCAAGCTTTGATCAAAGATCCACAGGAGCCCCCAACGGACAGCACTGCAGCCCCAACGGCAACTGTTGCTGTAGAAGCGCCAGCACAGCCTGTGCTGCCTTCTCAACATGTGGTGCCTCCTCCGACCGTAGCACCACCTCAACATGTGGCACCACCAGCGAACATCTATATACCTGGTGTCTTTGATCCCAACGCCCAGCAGAATGTTGGTGGCATACCTGCCGCCCAATTACCATTTCCACAAGCGACGGCAGCAACATTGCCACCACCAGCAGTGCCTATGTTTTCTATGGCCGCACTGCCGCAACAACAGCAACAGATCTATATGTCCGCACCAGCCGCACTCTCGTATCCAGCCGCCGGAGCCGCTGCCCAGACTGTCAATACGTATCCACAAGTGCAGCCATCAATGGGAGGACTGTTCCCAACGCAGCCTACGCCGATGCCGCCACAAATGGCGCATGTGTTCACGCCGCAACCGCCACCACCAGCAGCGCCATCAAGCAGTGAACAAACGCTACCACCACCCGCAATGGCAAGTGCTCCGGCCAACTAAAGACAACTGAAGAAAACGTGACGTGACTCTGCATTGTCGTTAAGTTTATCAACTGATTGTTTTATTGATTCTAATAGCGAATAACCCGAAATCACAAGTGACAAACTGTCAAACACACATTTCAGAGCAAACTGCATTAATAAATACAACTATATATACATATATATATAAATATTTTAATAAATGGTACTTTAAAATATATGCAACGGTAAAGGTAATCGATATTATATTTATTTAAGCCTTACCAAATTTACTTTTTTTTTCTTTATATGTATTTATCTTCAGTAGCTTTAATATAGAAAAAATATCAGTCTCATAATTATATAACACGCAAAATGTCTATCAACTATTTAAATTATTTAAGGTTCAGAAACACAATATTTATCTTCAACATAAAATATCAAAAATGTCTATGCAGTGTTGAACTCATTTTTAAGTTAATGATTGTTAAGTGATAAGGAATATGATAAACTCTTTTCAACAGTTTTATACTTTCGAAACCCAACAATTATCCTCATTTAAAATCTCGGGCGCTACATTTAAAATTTGATAAACTGACACTAAACTGCAGACTTATCGATTTGTCCATTAATCGCATACAACAATCGATATACTCGAATAATAAGCAAGTACGCAGCGCAGCATAAAAAAAAGAGAAATTTATTTATTGCATGTAACTGTTTCTGTTGTTAAATCAGATATTATATTTTTTGTTTAATTGAATAATATTTTGTTTTTGCTGACTAGAAATAAAATATATAAATATATAAAATACTTTTTATTGAATGTAAACTGCATACTGCTAAGCAAAACTAGTAATTGGTAAACAGCATATGGGCCTTAAAAACCCGGCAAGTTGTTTTTATTTGTTATTCACAATTCACACAATTCATTACAATTTGTGAATAATTATGTCAAGTAAAAATCGAAAACGAACGGCCAGCAGCAGTAGCAGTGCCGACAGAGCCCGACAGCGAGGAGGAGTCTCGTTTGAAGGATTTGCGGGAGCGAGATGAGTTTGCAAATCGGCTAAAACAACGCGATGAGGATCGGACGCGTAAGGTTGTTGAAGCCAGCGGCGGTCGGAAGGAAATTGAAGAGGCCACCAAACGTTTAAAGCTCGAGCACGAGGATCGCGACAAAATTGTGCCACATTTGCGTGTGCAATCACGGCGACAGTACTTGGAGAAGCGAAAGGATGACAAAGTTGCTGAACTGGAGGCGGATATTCTGGATGACGAGTATCTCTTTGAAGATAGCGTGTAAGTATTGCAATTGTCAATGTATCATCTTGTGGCTGACTTTCTCTTACTTAAGACTAACCAAGCGGGAAAAGGAGGAACGCCAGTATAAGAAACAACTGTTGAACATAGCCAAGGAGCATGAGAAAGCCCGTGAGCTGGAGCGCGTACAGCGCTATAAAATGCCGCAAGATCTTAAGAAAGGCGAACGCTGTATGTATAGAATTCTCATTTAGCTCCAGTAATTACAAGTTAATGATTCATTGCAGCGGAGTGGAGGTGGAGCAAAGGAAATGGGAGGCTGAGCAATGGGCCTCCGCACGATTTCAGTTTGGTGCCAAAGACGCCAAGGCATAGGAAGAGTATGAACTTTTGCTAGATGATCAAATTGATTTTATTCAGGCACTAACGCTCGATGGCCATCGTGAGAAGGCAGCCAAGCAGACGGAACTAAGCGAAGTGGAACGCAAACGTCTAACGCTGGAAGAGACTCGAATATCGTTGCCAGTGTATCCCTTTAAGGAAGATCTTATTGCTGCTGTTAAGGAGCATCAAGTGCTCATTATTGAAGGTGAAACGGGCTCTGGCAAGACCACACAGGTACCGCAGTATCTAGTCGAGGCTGGCTTTACCAAGGACAAAAAGATGATTGGATGCACGCAACCACGTCGTGTTGCCGCCATGTCTGTGGCGGCTCGCGTTGCCGAGGAAATGGGCGTCAAGCTGGGCAATGAAGTTGGCTACAGCATACGTTTTGAGGATTGCACTTCGGATCGCACCATACTCAAGTATATGACAGATGGTACACTTCATCGCGAGTTCCTCTCTGAACCGGATCTGGGATCGTACAGTGTCATGGTCATTGACGAGGCTCACGAACGTACACTGCACACGGACATTCTGTTTGGTTTGGTCAAGGATATTGCTAGATTTCGGCCAGAACTTAAGCTGCTCATATCTAGTGCGACACTGGACGCTGAAAAGTTCTCCGCCTTCTTTGATGATGCACCCATTTTTCGCATACCAGGCAGACGCTATCCGGTTGACATATTTTATACGAAGGCACCAGAGGCCGACTACATTGATGCCTGCTGTGTGTCCGTGCTGCAGATACACGCAACTCAACCGCTTGGCGACATTTTGGTCTTTCTCACTGGCCAGGATGAGATTGAGACATGCCAGGAAGTACTACAAGATCGCGTCAAGCGACTGGGCTCCAAAATACGAGAGCTCATTGTCATTCCGGTTTATGCCAATTTACCCAGCGACATGCAGGCTAAAATCTTCGAGCCGACGCCACCGAATGCCCGAAAGGTGATCCTGGCCACAAACATTGCGGAAACATCGCTGACCATCGACAACATTATCTATGTCATCGATCCGGGCTTTGCCAAGCAGAACAACTTTAATTCACGCACGGGCATGGAGTCGCTGATGGTGGTGCCAATCTCCAAGGCATCTGCAAATCAACGCGCTGGACGCGCAGGTCGCACAGCGCCAGGCAAATGTTTTCGTCTGTACACGGCCTGGGCATATAAGCACGAGCTGGAGGAAAATACGGTACCAGAGATCTGTCGCATTAATCTAGGCAATGCCGTGCTCATGCTTAAGGCATTGGGCATCAACGATTTAATACACTTTGACTTTCTCGATCCGCCGCCACATGAGACCTTAGTTCTGGCTCTGGAGCAGCTGTACGCTTTGGGTGCGCTCAATCATCACGGCGAGCTGACGAAACTGGGGCGACGCATGGCCGAGTTTCCTGTTGATCCCATGATGGGCAAAATGTTGCTAGCAAGCGAGAAGTAGGAAATTTTTGGAATTCGTAAGAAGAATCAATAGTATAAATTTATTTTTGTATCTTACAGATACAAGTGCTCAGAGGAAATGGTCACCATAGCGGCGATGCTATCAGTTAACAGCGCCATCTTCTATCGGCCAAAGGATAAGATAATACATGCCGACACCGCCAGAAAGAACTTCAATCATATGCACGGTGATCATTTGAGTTTGCTGCAGGTCTACAACCAATGGGCCGAGACGGATTACAGCACACAATGGTGCTACGAGAACTTTATACAATATCGATCCATGAAGCGGGCACGCGATGTTAGGGAGCAGCTCGTTGGTCTGATGCAACGTGTCGAAATTGATATGGTCAGCTGCCTGCCAGAAACGATCAATGTTCGCAAGGCCTCCACAGCTGGTTACTTCTATCATGTGGCGCGTCTATCGAAGGGCGGCCACTACAAGACCATTAAACATAATCAAACTGTCATGATACATCCCAACTCTTCGCTGTTCGAGGAGCTGCCTCGTTGGGTCTTGTATCATGAGCTTGTGTTCACCACGAAGGAGTACATGCGTCAGGTTATTGAAATTGAAAGCAAATGGCTGCTGGAAGTTGCGCCACATTATTACAAGGCTAAGGAGCTGGAGGATTCCACAAATAAAAAGATGCCCAAGGGAGCTGGTCGTGCTGAGATGACGCAATAAACAAAAGTACATCAGTACCTTCTCAAATAGTTGTGGCTTTCATTATTAAAGAGGGTAATCAATCTTTAACTAGTTTCTGGACTCAAAGACAGTTATCGTTAACATATTGGCATCATTGGAAAGGTCGATTAAACTCCGTTTCAATGATACAAAACTTTAAAATTTTAAATTTATTTTTAATTATGCATGACATAAAAGGATTTTTATTTTGTTAGGAAAATTTATTATTAATTTTAGGTTTCTTTAAATGGGCAACATTTTCATATACATTTCATTTCTTAAACACTAGCAGCAACTACTTGACAAAGTTGGGATTCTTCTTCAGTATGACAAATCCCTCCATGACGGGGGTCAGCGAGATGTACTCATCGGTGGCCAATTCGGCACGCTCGCCAAAGGCCAACAGCACGGGCGTTGTGTGTGTCTGGAAGCCAGTAATGGTCTTCGCTTTGCCAGCCTGTCCAACCACATCGATGACAATTCAAACGCGAGCCGGCACTTGGAGCTGGTTGAGCTCCTCATCAAATGTGATGATGAGATCAAATGAGCCTGCGAGCCTGCATGTGTGTAGAACAGCTAATGGGTGACAGATCCTTCTCCTTCTTCTCCTTCTTCCTTCCTTTTCCTGCAAAGCAATAAATACACAATAAGTATTGTGAAAACTGAAAAATTAACCAGACTTTTACCTTTTCCTTGCTCTTGTCCTTCTTGCTCTTCTCCTACTCCTCATCGGCATTAGTTGTTTCATAGTGATCGGAGCAGATGTGCAGCAACTGTTGGATTTTGAGCACATTGCCAGTGCCGGCATAGGCGCAAATATCCACCATGGTGGTGGCCATGCTGCGTTGAGGCTCCTCCAGCACTTCCAGGGTCATCATGACGGCCTCCGTTGACTTCTGACGTCCCAAATAGAGCAGTCCCAGGCCCAGCCAAAGGAAACGAGTGTATGTATCCTTCATATCGGTTTTGGTCATGCCCATAACGAAAGCTGCCAGCCAGATTTTGTTTGGCCGAATCCACTTGAATCGATGCGAATCGGGAGCAGATGCAGATGATCAATTTCGATGAGCAAATCGCAGGCATCTGCCTCCGCATTATTCTCCATATCATACGGAATTATCTGCTTGACCAGCTCAATGAGCTGAGTGCGAAAGTCTCCAGTGGAGTCGTGATAATGTGCCGAATGTCCCCAATCGCCAATGGCTTGGGTGCGATCGCAAAGGAAACGATAGGCAAGACAATCCTTGCCGCTGCTCACTGTCATGGAGAGCAGCGATATGATGTCGGCGCATAGCTGACGCGTCTGCTCATCGTTCATAGGCTTGTACACGATTTTCATCGTTTCGTAATGGGGACGCATGAATTTCAATGGCTTTGGCACCGATGTCATCGACGTGGTGGAGGCGCGAATCAATTTGGCCATCATTTCCAACGCTGGCTTATACAGTTTCTTGTCGCTTTCCTGCAGACGCTGCACCAGCAGCTCCAGCTCCTCCTGCAGCTGTTGATCCTCATCCGACAGATAAGACTGCACGCTCGCCAATGGCCAACAGCACGGGCGTTGTGTGTGTCTGGAAGCCAGTAATGGTCTTCGGTTTGCCAGCCTGTCCAACCACATCGATGGCAATGCCAACGCGAACCGGCACTTGGAGCTGGTTGAGCTCCTCATCAAAGGTGATGAGCATGCGAGCCTGCATAGCCGGCACCAGTGTGTAGAGCAGATAATGGGAACGATTGAGGATTAGATTCTTAACGTCCAGCAGGGATACCAATGTTGCCATCAGACCAGCGACAGCCATTGGAATCATTAGCTGACGTTCATTGTGATATGGACTCAGTGATAGTGTGCCCTTGCCCAAATGCGTCAGACTCTGGGCAATGCGTACCATGAACAGATTGCTCGGATCCTTTGAATGATACTGGGCCACCTGGCGCAACATGGAGGCGAGACGTGCATTATTGGTGCCAGCTCCGACCAGACCCATGGCAAAGATGGCATTGTGTGCCACTTCCGCATCGACATCGTGCGAAAATTTGCACAGAGTCAAATTTGCAGATATCAGACCCAGGGCCAAGGGAACGGCACGACGAATTGTCGGCTCGCAGTAGCGCAATAGGTTGCCGAACGAGCGGTATGCCATCTCGGCACCAATGTCCTCGCCCATGGCAATCAAGGCAATACCAAGCACAGCAATTGCCTTTTCCTGCAAAACAATAAATACACAATAAGTATTGTGGAAACTGGAAAATTAATCAGACTTTAACCTTTTCCTTGCTCTTGTCTTTCTTGCTCTTCTCCTTCTCCTCATCGGTAATAGTTGTTTCATAGTGATGTTGTTAGTTGTTTCACACGGAATGCAAATTAAAAAAAAAAAAAAAAAAAATGGAAATCGTTGCAATCGCTTATAGGTTGTTATTCTGTAAGATGTAAAAATTATAATTTATTTATTAAATTATATTAATAATTATTAATTATTGAAAAATAAATAGAGGGGGAAAAAAGTTTTTTTTTAAATAAATTGCATACTCTCTCTTTTTGGCACCCTCTCTGCCCGCAGAGATGCCCTCTCTGCCAGCTGAGCTGCCCTCTCTGCCCGCAGAGCTGCCTCCTTTGCATCCTGAGCAGCCACCTTCACCTCGAGAGATGCCACCTTCGCCTGGAGAGCTGCCACCTCTGCCATAAGCCGCCCCAGTCGATCCACCATATTTTCAGCCATTCCTAAATTAATTAGAAAACGGAAAGTATATTATGCATATTAGTATCAAACATATCAATAATTTTGCCCAAAATACGTTCTACTTGTTGCTGCAAAACAATAAAGTCTAAATATTTTTTGATAAAAACAAGGGGGCTCCGCCCCCTGCTCGCTTCGCTCGCGGGGAGGTTCGGCTACAGTCGAGCTTGCTCGACTGTAAGATACCCTGTGCCAGTCTCCATAAAATAGAATACCTTTTTTTGCTCCTCTTCGCGTTTTAGGTAAAGATACTTTATTTCTGAGAATGCAGTTTGTTTTAGTGACATTTTGTTATGTATAAACAACTATGATTTTCCCATTATCTGCATATTCGGTTTACCGTTAGCTCAAAAAGTTAGCGAGCCTTTGGAATTTGGTTATAAAGAATTATATGTGACATTTTTACATTTAGCTCACTGCTTTTGCTCGATAGTTGCTTTTAAAAGGATGAATTGCAAGAATGTTGTTTTTTATTGAAAAGTTAACATACATACTATATATGTTAAAAAATTCATTAATTTACTTTTTTGTGTAACAGAGTGTGCAAAATGCCTCGTGGAACTAGGATTTCAGATCATGAACAAGGATTGATCCTTGGAATGCTTGAAAGCGGTTCCAAAAATATTGAAATTGCTAAGAGACTCAATCGTCATAAAAATACAGAAAAGAAATTCTTTAAAAATCCAAGTGGACATGGTACAACACCACGTAGTGGACGGAAAACCGATATTGACACCCGATATAAACGTCAAATCCACCGGATTGCAGCCGCGGATTCAATGAACAGTGGACAGATTAAGGCTCAATTGGGACTTAATGTAATAAGGAGTAGAATTATTTAAGTAATCAATGAAAATCCAAATCCTAAACATACTCTTTGGTTCCTAAACCTAAGCTTTTATTTCGCCAAATAAGGTCGCACATTGAGCTTGTACACAGATTCCAATTCTGGGAAAAGGAATGGCACAATATTATTTTCAGTGACGAAAATAAGTTTAATCTGGGTGGTTTTGATCGTTGTGAGAAATATAGGCGAGATATGCGACTTGATCGATGCACCTGTTAAAAGCGTTTTCAAGGTGGTTGGCAGTTAACGGTGTAGGCCACGTTTTGCTATATGAGAAAGAGGCCAATGTGTCTTATATCGTCCAAAAAAAATGCCGAAATTTATGAGGAGTAATTGGACGACGAGTTGGCGGAGTTTGGTGGTCAATTTTTCGGCAATGGCTGGACCTTTCAGCAGAATATTGCGCCAATACCCTGTGAAAAGCTGAGTTCCGAGTATTTTCATGAACAATTATACCAGTTTTAAAGTGACTACCAATGATTCCGGACCCCAATCCAATTGATGATCCGTGGAAAAGGCCTTCCGCTATAGTGTTTAAAAATTCCCGGCAGTTGAAGACAGCAAAAGAGTTAAAATTGGCAATAGAACAAGAGTGGGCAAAAAATTGACCCATCCCACTTAAAATTATTGGTTAATTCCATGCCATTTCTCCAAAGTTCAGTTATAATGAATAATGTAACGTCTATTATTTATTTATTTTACTAAATAATATCAAATTTAATAAGTTTAAGTTCATTTTACCATTAATTTGAGCAAAATATGAAAAATCACATATAATTTTTTATAATGAAGTAAAAATTCACATTAAGTTTTTTCTGTATTGAAATAAGATTTCTGAAACTTTTTTTCTAGTTTAAGTGTTCTATTCTATTCTATAAGCAATAAAACTGCATACCAAAAATTTTTTAAATTGCACTTGTGCGTTTCTAATTCAACAAAAATATGTGTCACAAATAATTCTTTTACTGAGGTATTAGTTATAATAAATTTGGATCGGACCACTATATCATATAGCTGCCATAGGAACAATCAGTCGAAAATCAAGTCACAGTATGAACAACTTTTTTGTTGTTTGAGATATCTCAACCAAACTGACAGAATATGCATACGGGATAGTCCTAGACATCCTGATCAAATTTAGTTGAAATCAGGCTACTATATCATATAGCTGATCGATAAGTCGAAAATCAAGTCTCAGTATGAACAACTTGTTTGTTTGAGATATCTCCATCACCAAATTTAATTGATTCGGACTACTATTTCGTTCACCAAATTTGAGCGGCGTAAAGTATTTATGTTTTATATGCTTTCATGTATATTACTAATTATATTATAACTAATATTCTATTTTATGGAGACTGGCACAGGGTATCTTACAGTCGAGCAAACTTGACTGTAGCCGCACCTCGAGCACCGCGAGCGAAGCGAGCAGGGGGCCGAGCCCCCTTGTTTACAGATATATTTTGCACAGCCAAAACATGTCAATGCCAGTAATTAACATATTGAGCAAATTAAGACACTTGAAGCCATTCTGTGAAGCTCATTTTGAATCCAAAAACTTGGCGACTTCCGATTGGAACATAATTGATTCATTAGTAACCGTTCTAGAGGCTGTGTACCTTGCGACGCTAAAGTTGCAGGCAGAGCAACTCTTCTTCCCTGATTTCTACAAGATTTGGCTGGAAATGAAGCTTTCCATAAAAGCAAAAGTATCAGAAATTGAAAATATTTTGGCAAATTACAAAAGTCTTTAAAGATTTTTATGATTTCAAATAATAAAAGTCTTTAAGGACTTTTGTGATTGCAAATCAAAAATAATAGTTATTTGAAACTTTTATTTTTTGTTCCTCACAAATAAAAGACTTTTACGACTTTTATTTTTTTAATCGAAAATAAAAGTCTTTAAAGACTTTTATTAAAAAAAGTTTTGAATAACTCCTTTAAGAAACTGAAAAAATAAAAATCAGAATTAATTTTTATTAAAGACTTTTAATAAAAAATCAAAATTTAATTATTATTTTTGAGGGATATATGTACATGACGGAGATATTGTTGCTAGGATAGCTTGAATTGTGCGCCTTACCGATGTTTATCGAACAGTATTGGTGTTATTAAGATTACTGTTATTTGAGTGGAATGATATCAGTATTGTGAGAACAGGGTTGTACTGAGTGGGATGACAGTTCGTGTCTTGTCATCGTGCGTGGCTCTCGAAGTTTCGTCCTCTTATGTGAAAATAAGTGAAGGAGAATAGACGTGAGAGACTCGCATCGCTGCAGTAAAGAAAACCAAGTGTAATGGATCAAGGGAACTCGGCGCCTAAGTCTTCATCGTTAAAGTCCTCGTCGTTATACATAATAAAAATCAATTTTAATAATTATTTATAATTTTTATTTTTTTAAGTCCATTATAAGTTTATTGGCCGTTTGCAGAGATACTGTTTTTACAAAAAGTTTGAAGTACTTTAAACAAAAATTGCATTAGTCCTTATATGTGATTTTTATACCCTGTGCCTATTGAAAATGGTCAAAAGGGTATATTAGATTTGTGTGATGTATGTAACAGGCAGAAGGAAGCATCTCCGACCCCATAAAGTATATATATTCTTGATCACCATCAACAGCCGAGTTGATTGAGCCATGTCCGTCTGTCTCTCCGTCTGTTTGAACGCGTCGATCTCAGAGACTATAGTAGCTAGAGACTTCAAATTTGGTATGTAGGCTGCTGGATACCGGACGCAGATTTGTTTTAAATTTGGATCGGACCACTATCATATAGCTGCCATATAAACGATCAGTCGAAAATCAAGTCACAGTATGAACAACTTTTTGTTGTTTGAGATCTCAACCAAACAGACAGGATATGCTTACGGGATGTTCCTGACATCTGACCAAATGTTGAAATCGGCCACTATACATAAGCTGTCCAGGAACCAGTCGAAAATCATGTCTCAGTATGGACAACTTGTTTGTTGTTTAAGAATCTCAACCAAATTGACTATTGCACAGGATGGTCCTTGACATTCTGACTAAGTTCAGTTGAAATCGGACTACTATATCATATAGCTGCCAAAGGAACGGTCTGTCGAAAATCAAGTCTTAGTATGAACAACTTTTTTGTTGTTCACCAAATTCGAGCGGCGTAAAATATTTATGTTTTATATGCTTTCATACATATTGCTAATTATATTATAACTAATATTCTATTTTATGGAGACTGGCACAGGGTATCTTACAGTCGAGCAAGCTCGACTGTAGTCGCACCTCCCCTCGAGAGAAGCGAGCGGGGGATAGGCGAGCGAAGCGAGAAGTGGGCGGAGCCCCCTTGTTAAGATTGGTTTTTATGGCAGCTATATCATACAGTGGTCCGATTTAAACCAAATTTTGTGAGGATTAAGGACAATACCAAATGCTGATTCTGTCAGAGATGAGGTATCTCAAACAACAAAAAAGTTTATCGTTCAAAAAAACTTATATCAGGCGGAAAAAATTCAAGCACAAAAACTGAAACGGACATTGAAAAAATTACACATAGGCTATTTTTGGATGGACTATCGAACAACAGGATACATTTTTATTTTCAATTTATCAGGCCTGTTCCGGTTTTCACTTTCGGCAAGATTTTGCGAAAATGAATTTTCCGCACTTGTTCCGGTTTTCACTTTCGGCAAGATTTTGCGAATTGAATTCACGTGACATTGAGCTAGTGAGTTTGAATTCGGAAGGGTTAAATCGATGATTTTGGCAAGCTTAGCATAAAATTAAAGTGAAAAAATTTTGTAAAATACTTCAATGTTTCAGGAATATCACTACATTATCAGATAAATAAAAAATATTTTATTTGATTTTTAAATAATTTTTATTTCATCATATCTCAAAATCGATAACACTCTAACCTAACATTTTTGTCGGATTTGCTCGACCTGTTCTAGTTTCCGCAAGTATTTGTGAAAGTGAATGGCAACTTTATTAGGGCTGCCCTTGTATGTAAAGAAATTAGTAAATATATTAGCACATATTTTAAACAACAATTTAAGTATTTTTAAGTATTGCGTAAAGTGAAGAATCCAATTTCTTGTTTTTTAAATGCAAGTTTGGACAAAACAGTTTAAAATTAATGGAAAAAAGAACTGATTATTTTTGTAAACAAACACTGTGCAACAATTGACAACTCTGCAAAAAGACATTTGTCAACACTGAAATCAACCCGCACTTTCAAAAATACGAAAGTTATAACGAAAGTTGGTTTTACCATTGAAAATTGTTTCGACCTTTGATTAAATCATACCTGTTAAATAATGATTAGTAATCATAATCATTAGTAATTAAATTATTTTTGTTTAAAAGTCGAACCAATGATTAAATTACAACTATTTTGGCTTTTGCCCAATTATTTAATGATTACGATTAGAAAAAATCAAAAAAAAATCTAAAATTATTACGATTATTCAAAAATAATCAGAAAAAAAAAAAATTAAAAATAATCGTTTTGACAGTTTCCGGATTTTTTTTG
>JBAMBK010001146.1:0-17716 GCA_037043435.1 Drosophila suboccidentalis | reverse complement strand
GTCGCTGTTGCTCCATCAATGCAATGATTTTTGAATTTGTATTCAAAATTATGTCTAAAAAAGGTGGAAATATAATGTGATAACTAATTTTGAGCGTCTTTTAATTGATTTTACTTACTCTTCATTTCCTCCATTTTTCTTTCCATTGTTTCTAAAAATGAATACATTACATTTTAATACGTTATTTTACAACTTTTTTATGCAATTTACTTACTTTCTAAATTGGAGAGTCGCTCTTCTACTTTTTCTAAAGAAGAAATTTAATAGTAAAAAAATTGAATATAATTGGTTTTATCACTGCGGACGGCAGTCCGCGCTAGTGACGAAAGCAGCACGAAGGGTGCGAAGGCGACTAGCATATATACACAGGAAGAATGGAAAATTTGCTATGTCTGTCCGATCAGGTCGAGTTATATACCGATCGAAAGGTATCAATTAAACTTACAAATGTGCATACTAAGACTTTTGAAAACTCACCTGGTTCGTGAGATAAACAGGTGTAAGTGGGAGGGGCAAAATTTAAATGATTGGAGCTAATGGGGCCGTTGGAGCCAAAAATACGCGTCGAATGACACCTTGATCATCAAAATCCGATCACTGGTTCAGAAGATAATTAATTTTGAAATTTTTGGTGCCCCTTTCAAAACGAGATGAAAAGTCAGTCTGTTTGTTTGTTTGTGTGTCTGTTTGTTTGTTTGTCTGTTTGTTTGGATCAAATCGTTGATTTAGCTTAAAAGTTTGAATGAGGACTTGTTCCTGCTCTAAAATCTATAAACGTTTGTTCAACGACTTTTTCGAAAAATTGCTAGTTTAGCGGGAAATCGCTAAAAACCGCTAAAATTGAAACTCTTATAGCATCCAAACGATTAAAGCTACAGATGCGATCTATATATCGTTGAAAAGGTATTTTGAAGGGCTGTTATGCATACATTTTGACTTTTTTTCTAAAGTACATAGGTAAATTGCTACAGGTGACATAAGGGATTTTCCCCCACATTTTGGCGGTTTTTGAGAAAACGATGCCTACGATTTTTTTTAATTTGCAATATGTTTGAGCTTGTAAAATTTCGCGTTTTTTGATATATCATTCATAAATTTATGATGATTGGTTTGGAAGATATAACCTATTAACTGAATATATACGTTTTACTTTGAATTGGAATAGGGCAGCAGCAACAAAGTGGTTTAGCAGCCAGAGTTTGAGAGTGCTGATAGAATTTGCGATTGATATGTGTGTTCGTAAAACGAACCAGTGTTGCCAGACTGTTTGTTTTTGCTACTACAAACAACAAACAAAGTTGACAAGTTATACTGTCAAAAACTACTGAAATTTTCAAAATTTCTAATGTCTTATTCAAAAATTTTGGGGCAAGAAAATGTTTTCGTCACTAGACTTTTATTATTTTACACACCCAATTTGAGCATCGTCTCCTGGACATGGCTGCAGCAGCTTTTCTCTTCCTCTTCATTAATGTTGAAAATGCGATCCATTATGCTACTTATGCAAATAAAAAAAAAGTATTTGAAATGAATAGGCAATAAAAGAAAATTGTTTAATATTAGCAGGTTAAAAGTTAATGTTATAGGGATACTGGGTAAATACAGAACGTTTGTGACAGGTTAGGATCAGGTAGTTGGAATAAACAAAACGCCTAAAAAAGTTTACCTTAGATTTGTTTTGGAAAAGGGGAAGATTATTGCGACAGGTACCTACAGGTAGTCTTAAACTTAGACAAAAAGCATTTAAAAACCCACAACATTCATGTGCAAGCCATCAGTTGTGATATTGTGATTGACAAGAGCACACGAAAGTGTTATTAATAGTGATAATATTAACGGTGACTATGAGTGGATTTTCAAAGTGTAATTTGAGGCGCAGGGCCCTAGAAGTTAAAATGGAATTAATGGGACCGTCAAATTCAAATAGGTTAGAAAACTGTCAGAGGGAGCAAGCACCAGTGGTTGAAAATTTAGGTTTACAGGGTAGAGATAGCATTGATTTGCAACCAAGAAACAGTTTCGAAGGGCAAACTGTTCCTGCAGAAGATAACATTTCCTTTCATAGGATAGAGAAGATGGATAGTAGGATGACTTACGCTTAGTGTTGACAAAATTAAAGAACTGCCTAGGGTCTTTCGTGAGTCGTACCCTACAGCGAGATAAATAATTTCTATAACGCATAGCATTTAGCTCGGTGAAGTTGGCCCGAGCAATTAAATAGCGAGAAAATACAGAAGAAGAACCTGAGTCCTTAAACTTTTTATAAAGTCTAGATTTCTAGATCTTTAGGTGAGAAAGTTGTTTAGAAAACCATGGAGGTTTATTAGACCTAGTCGGATAGGCTGAGGGAATGCAGGCATCAAAACATGAGCTCAACCTATTATAAAATAGATTGATGGCGATGCTTAAATCAGTACAGAAATATAAATCGGACCAGTCAGTTTGGCTAAGAAGCTCGTTCAATTTCGAAAAGTCAGCTTTACGAAAATCGCGAACTCGAACAGTTGGCGTAGAAAGAAAATTAGTTACTGATGTGCCAAGATCTATCACCAATTCTAAAGTTGGATGATATGGATCTTCAGGATATGTGAATGGTTCGGTTCTTGACAGGACTACACTAGCCGGATCACAAACAAAACATAAGTCTAGCTGCCGGCTTAAAGAATTTTTAACGTGGTTAATTTGGCACAAAAATATGTCAAATAAACCATAGATAAAGCCATGTTCAGTCGTTGGGATTAAATAATTTGACTCATTGTTCTGTAACCACGTTGTTCTTGGCAAATTAAAATCTCCAAGAACTATGAGGTGGTCTTTATCAGAAAGAAGACTATTGATGGATTGAATAGCAGATAAATGATTAAGATAAACGGATATATCAGAAGATGGAGAAATGTATGAGCATGTAACGTATAAAAATATGCCACGGAAGCATATTTTTATAGAAATAAATTCAATGTTAATCGGACTAACTGAACGTATTTCTTCTGAAGAGAGGTTAGAGTCTACAGCAATTAGAACCCCACCACCTCTTTGGGACGGACGATCAAGTCGATATGTTGTGTACTTCTCTGGAAAGATTTCCGAATCAAGAATATCCGGTTTTAACCAAGTTTCAGTAAACACAACAACATGAAATGGGAAAGTAAGACTGTCGACGTAGAGTTTGTTAAGTTTGCTACGCAAGCCACAAACATTTTGATAAGATAAAAGAAGGGAAGATGTTAGTTTTTTGAAGAAGAAGAAGAAGAGGAAGCTGCTGTAATATGTTGCACAGGGTCTATTGAGGGAAGCCTAATCGGATTCCGATTTTTTATTTTGGGCTTGTACTCTTTTACCACCAAATACTCCGGCCAAAAGCTTGGAGAGGATGTGGTGGCAAAATGTTCTGGGGGTACGTGATCTTGAAAGATGCAACTTGCCTATCATATGAAAAATTAAATTTTTCCACCTTGACATTTGCATTGCTTATTTTGGCCTGAATATAGGCCTTCACATAATCAGATGTAGAGTCAGGGGCGAGCCTGGAAACAAAAATCTGCTTCATTGGTGGAATCCCCACCAGAGGTCTAGGAGCCAGAGGCGGAATAGCTGGTGTGCTATCACCTGTGGGTTCTAGACTAACCGGTGAACCGGTCGTAATTATAACTGATGGAGGGGCTTTATTTTCTTTTGGTCTGCCTGTTCTTTTTTTCCCAACAGCAGATGAATCAGACAATGGAGCAGAACTAGCTGAGTCCGTCGGCACAGCGTCCACATTGGGAACATCCACATCCATCGATGCTATTGGAGTAGCAAACATAGATTGTGGGGCCGACAGGGCTGTAGGAGTGAGGAACTGTTCCACTGTCGAAAATTGGCTGACCGCGGTCGTTTGCAAGTCACGAGGTGTCGATTTCTTTCACTCAATAGTTTAAGACTATTGAACTGAGCATCCACAGCAAGAAATTGGGCATTAAGCTTGTTAAAGCTAACACTCAAATCCTTGAAACCACTCCTCGTCTGCCTCATAAACGCACGCATCTCAGTCTCAATCTCACGACAGGACTCACATGTCCAACTAAGTCCAGACCGTTGGGCAACGGCATCCGCTACTAGCCCTGAGTAGCCAGCGCATTTTACATGCACCAAATTACTACAGAGCCAGCAGCAAATACCCGGCTGCGCTGCAGTAATCTGCTTTTGGCAGCTTTTCTTCAAACAGACAAAATTCATTTTTTACTAATATTACACTACTAGTTGACCACTGTGCAATATGAAAGCAAAACAAATTACATGAGTAAACAGAATGCGCAGACAACAACAATGCAGAAGCGCTATTCAAAACTTTACTTGACTGTTAGAGTGTGGAACACAAAACAATAACAACTCAGCTAATACACTCTGCAAGGGGCAAAGTACAAAAGTTGAGAGCTAGAGAGCGATGCACAACAACAACAATAATACTCGTACTAATGCACTAAGCGGGAAGCTACCCAGCAAGCCAAATTCAGAGGGCTCGAAATTAGGTGTCCGAAAAGAGCCGAGCTTAAGAGCGTTTTTGGAGTCAACACATAATTTTGAGGGTTTTCGGAGCACATTCAGTGCTTTCTAAGCATGGGCTCATAAAAAGCACTATTGTCTGAGTATTTTCGGAGTGGATGTAGGCAGGTAATCGAAAATAACGGTGCTGAACATAACGGGATGCAGAATCATGCAATATGCAAGATTACAGTCAATTCACGCATTCATTCAGTTGTGCAATAAAAAGTAAAAGACAGAGACGTGTTTGCAAAATAGTATTTAATTATGTGTATATATTTACAAGTTTATATAAGTTTTAATTTAAAAATGTAAATTTGAAGTCCAGCCTTCATTCTTAATGAAGATATTTATGTTTAGTTTCTACTTTATTCTCATTTTGTTAATTCTTAAGTAAAATATAAATATAATATAAAAATATTAAAATTAATTTCGTCTTAGTTTCTTATTTGAACCTTAATATGCATTTGAAAAGAACCTTTCAGGAGGCACTTCAAAGTGCCTAGAAAAGTAACTTTTATGTGTCTTTTCTGAGGTTTTTATATGCTTCATTGAGAGGGTGAAAGCACTTATATCTGTGTCAGAAAAGAGTCAGATTAGACTCAGAAATCTTCCACATTAAGTGCGACCGTTTTCATAGAAAAAAACGCTCATTCCGGACTCTTTTTTGGGCACATTATGACGGTGAATGCTCATAAAAAAGTATCAGAAAAGTGTCAGAAAACGCACATATTGCTTGCTGGGTAGGCACAAAGAGAACATGCAAAAATTACTCACCGACAACAACAAAGCTGAAGCGCGGCTTGAAAATATTAAAGGAAAACGAAAGACAAAAACACTGCACTTGATACACAAATATATTATTATTAGTAGATAAATAGTAATAATAAGCATGCACCAGCTAAACAAACTTAAACTGCTCGCTTCGCTCGCCAACCCGCAGCTCGCTTCGCTCGAAAAATTTAAAAGAACTTCTCTAGTTGTCCGGTTTAACAAATTAATACAATATAAGGGGGTCCTAAGTAGTCCGCTTTAACAAATTTATATAATATAGCATTTTTTGTAAAAAAAACGGAAATATTAAACTTCCGCTGTCCGCGGTTTTAATGTTTCCTCCTTGCAATTGAACTTTGGCTAAAAATCAGATTTAGTGATTTGGCGGGGAAAATCCAGATTTAGCGGGAAAAAGCTAAATTTGGCGAAAAAAAGCTAAATTTGAGGAAAAATTCAAAATTTAGCAAGAAGAGTTAATGTGTGACTTTTCTAAGAATATCTCTTGCAACAACAGAGTTTTTGATTCTAAAGGTTAATTTGCATCCGATTGTTCCTATGGCAGCTATATGATAAAGTAACTCGACTTTGACCAAATTTGGCCAGAATGTTAGACACAGCCCCAAACATACAATCATTGAGTTTGGTTGAGATATCTTAAGAAACAAAAAAGTTGTTCATACTAAAGGTTATTTTGCATCCGATTGTTGCTATAGCAGCTATATGATATAGTAACCCGACGTTGTCCAAATTTGGCCAGAATGTTGAGACAGCCCCAAACATACAATCTGTGAGTTTGGTTGAGATATCTTAAGAAACAAAAAAGTTTTTCATACTAAAGGTTATTCTGCATCCGATTGTTCCCATGGCAGCTGTATGATATAGTGATCCAAATTGGACCAAACTTGGTCAGAATGTAGGAGACAGTTCCAAACAAACAATCATTGAGTTTGGTTGAGATATCTTTAGAAACAAAAAAGTTTTTCATACTAAAGGTTATTTTCATCCGATTGTTCCTATCCGACTTCGACCAAATTTAGTCAGAATGTAAGAGACAGTACCAAACATACGATTTGTGAGTTTGGATGAGATATCTTAAGAAACAAAAACGTTTTTCATACTAAAGGTTATTCTGCATCCGATTGTTCCTATGGCAGCTATATGATATAGTGATCCAAATTGGACCAAAGTTGGTCAGAATGTAGAAGACAGTTCCAAACATACAATCATTGAGTTTGGTTGAGATATCTTTAGAAACAAAAAAGTTTTTCATACTAAAGGTTATTTTCATCCGATTGTTCCTATCCGACTTCGACCAAATTTAGTCAGAATGTAAGAGACAGTACCAAACATACGATTTGTGAGTTTGGATGAGATATCTTAAGAAACAAAAACGTTTTTCATACTAAAGGTTATTTTCATCCGATTGTTCCCATGGCAGCTATATGATATAGTCATCCGACTTCGACCAAATTTAGTCAGAATGTAAGAGACAGTACCAAACATACGATTTGTGAGTTTGGATGAGATATCTTAAGAAACAAAAACGTTTTTCATACTAAAGGTTATTTTGCATCCGATTGTTCCTATGCCAGCTATATGATATTGTAACCCGACTTTGACAAAATTTTGCCAGAATGTTAGAGACAGCACCAAACATATAATCTATGAGTTTGGTTGAGATATCTTAAGAAACAAAAAAGTTTTTCATACTAAAGGTTATTCTGCATCCGATTGTTCCTATGGCAGCTATATAATATAGTGATCCAGATTAGACCAAAGTTGTTCAGAATGTATTAGACAGCCCCAAACATACAATCTGTGAGTTTGGTTGAGATATCTTAAGAAACAAAAAAGTTTTTCATACTAAAAGTTATTCTGCATCCGATTGTTCCTATGGCAGCTATATGATATAGTCATCCAAATTGGACCAAAAATGGTCCGAATGTAGGAGACAGTTCCAAACATACAATCATTGAGTTTGGTTGAGATATCTTTAGAAACAAAAAAGTTTTTCATACTAAAGGTTATTTTCATCCGATTGTTCCTATGGCAGCTATATGATATAGTCACTCGACTTTGACCAAATTTAATCAGAATGTAAGAGACAGTCCCAAACATACAATTTGTGAGTTTGGATGAGATATCTTAAGAAACAAAAAAGTTGTTTATACTAAGGGTTATTTTGCATCCGATTGTTCCTATGGCAGCTATATGATATAGTGATCGAAATTGGACCAAAGCTGGTCAGAATGTAGAAGACAGTTCCAAACATACAATCATTGAGTTTGGTTGAGATATCTTTAGAAACAAAAAAGTTTTTCATACTAAAGGCTATTTTCATCCGTCTGTTCCTATGGCAGCTATATGATATAGTCATCCGACTTTGACCAAATTTAGTCAGAATGTAAGGGATAGTACCAAAAATATAATCTGTGAGTTCTGTTGAGATATCTTAAGAAACAAAAAAGTTTTTCATACTAAGCAATTCCGTGACCTTTGACCTTGATTTTGACCCACTTACAGGTCGAATTTCGCAAAACGCCGTCTTATTGCACGATGAAATTATCTCACCTATGTTGTGTTCAAATTTCAGCTGTCTATCTTCTACCGTTTGGGCTGCACGTTGATTCTCAGTCAGTGAGTCAGTGAGTCAATGAGTCAGTGAGTCAGGACAAAGAGTTTTATATATATAGATAGTCGCGTGATAGCAAACAGTATATTGTTTAATTAGGAGTTTAAACAAAGTTAATTAAACCACTGGTCGGTAATATAAATAAAGTTTAAGCGGAGCGCACAAAAAAAACACGACTGTCTGCTACAAAGAGAGGACGGTTATTATTTTAAAAAATATCGTTTCAGAAGAGTGTTATATACACTTTTCTCTTTTTACCTGCGCATATAGGTTTTTGGTAGACAGAAAATATCACTCAAGTTTGAATTTAGTTGCAGAAATGCTTAAACATTTTGTGAAGCAATTCACTACAGTTTATCCACCAGAATCTTTAACCTATAATGTTCACAACGTTCTTCATTTGGTAGACTGTGTTAGAGAACAAGGCCATATTACAGAATTTACAGCTTATCGATTTGAGAACTTCTTACAAAAAGTTAAGAAGAGTGTAAGGAAACCAAACAAAATACTAGAACAGTTAGCTAAAAAATGTTCTTCTCCAATTCCGTGTACTAAAACCAGGTCACAAGGAGCAAAATTAGATAGATTTGGAAATGTAACCAAATATTTTTTTGAAAATTTCAGCTTAACAACGAATAAGCCAGACAACGTTTGCTGCCTAAAATCCGGAACTCCAATTAAGATTGAAGGCTTCGAGATAGTTGACGTTATTTGCTACCTACAGGGACGACAATTTCAGAACAGGCGAGATTTTTTCAAATTGCCTATGGCGAGCTCGACTATAGGAATACTTCTAGTGGACAACAATGTTTTTGACACAATTGAAAAACATCAAATTGACGAAATTTCTTTCAAGTACCTTCACCTGCCTCATGAGAATAAGGATATAGCTAATTCACTCACTATCGGACAATGTATAATTAATAACTTAATTCACAATAATATTCAACTTGGTTTTAATTTTTTTTTACTTGACGATTACATACACACACATTTATGTACATAAAAAAAGAAAAACACACATGCCGGCCGTGGCAGACGAAAATATATGTAAATTAGTATTATGCTTAAGATAGGTTATATTAATAATTATACTACTTCAATAACCATAACAATTACATTTACCCTTTAATTTACAATTAATAAACAGTAAAAACTTACCTTTTTGCGTTTTTTCTTTTTAGCTTTTTGTAACTTTTACTGCCAGCGTCGCGCGAAATACAGAATTTAAGGGCTGCAATCTCTTAAAAATGGCATTCAATAGCCGATAATAGTATTGCCAGCCCTTTGTATTTATCGATAGCCGCCACGATAATAATATTTAATAATAAAACAAAATTGTATCATATTTTAAAAATGTTTAATTAATAAAATAAGTTATTCAATATATTACGTTTCTTATAAATTCGTTTAACCCTAGAGAAATACAGCATAGTATGGTTGGAAACTTATGAATAGTGTTTTCGATATTTATTGCCAGTCGTTTGCAACGTTAAGTTGGCTGCAGCTGCAGTCCCTAGGGACTTTTTTTATTGCAGAAAAAATGACTGCGGAAATGTGTTAGAAAGTTTCGGCTACCTTTCAGCGGCCTCGCCCTGAAAACGTAGCGGAAACTGGCCTGTGCTTTGCCACTCAATTTTTCCGGCAGAAGACTGCGTGTATTTTGTTCACCACATGCCTTCAGGTTCTATTGGGTACTTATAAAGCAACCTCTGCCAATCAAAATCATCCGGCCCCTAGGTCCGGCTCCATTTAACGGCGCCGCTGTGCCATCGACTTCCAAGGCAGCTGCCTCTGCCATTACGCTCCCCTAGTCTACCCCGGCCGCTCCATCATCGCCTACCAAGGTGGCTCCGGAACCAAAGATTCCGCAAATATGAATTTTTGCATTTACACAGCATCCGCCTAAACGCAAATCAAACCGGACCAAGTCCGTGCCTACCCAGTCCGAGCATTCTGTCCGGCTGGATAAACTAGTTTGCAAACTAAATCAAATATTTGGCCCAAACGGCTTTGTTATCGATACATGTGGCCATTCCATTGCCAGCATCAAGCCCAGATCCTTAGATGTCTATAAGGCAATCATCAAAATACTGAACTCTAATAAAAGCATTCGGTATCACATATACCCTAATCACAATTATCGATCCTTCCATGTACGCGGCATCCCTGCCAGCACTCCATCGATACGTATAAGCAATAAACTCACTCAGAAGGGCTTTCACATTAGGAACGTACACAATCACAATGCCCTCGTACCAAATCTCTTCTCTATCGAGTTAGAACCAGGCCACCCACTCAATCACTGCATCCTTGAGGTGAAGTACCTGTGTCAACGGTCGGTGGTCTTTGATCGACCCAATCCCAGATTTATCTCAATCATTACCACAACGTTGCAGTGATCAGCAACCTAATCGCATGACCCTTTTGCTGTATCAAAACACCCCACATTTTTGATCGGGATCACAACTACCTATACTAAGAAACTCTATCAAACTAATCATAATGATTAACAAACTCTGCATGCCGTAAATTCATGCATGCCCTAAAGGATTCTTGAATCGCTTAACCTTGCTCCTTGCGCTCCAGTCGTCGCAACCAAAAAAGCTGTCCACCCCCAGCTATTAACTCTGTCACAAAATCTCAGCCGAGATACAATTAAAATTACAACATCAACACAAATCTTGATTCAATCTCCCAAGATTAACAAGATTTTTGATATACTCTCTGCACTCTACTTGACTATCCACTAAATGGCATTCTCCCCTACAGATCGTCTCCTTCACCAACATCGGCATTGTCATCACTCCTCTGGAGCCCGTCATCGCCTGATCATCATCAAATCTGCGGACGCCCTACCAACAAAAACCACACCGCTGGCATGCGCCATCCTTCATCAAGGTCGTCTCAATCATTATTAAAGCCATCGTCCTCGCTGGAGATTGTAACCTTCAAAACTGATAAGTTTTTAACCCTTAACTAAGTTCCAATAAGAACATTGCTTACTCGTCATACTTTCTAAATTCTAAAATCAAAATTCAATAACAATACACAGTCTCAAACTGTCGTATCTAATTTAAAACAACCCGCATATCACTGCGGACGGCAGTCCGCGCTAGTGACGAAAGCAGCACGAAGGGTGCGAAGGCGACTAGCATATATACACAGGAAGAATGGAAAATTTGCTATGTCTGTCCGATCAGGTCGAGTTATATACCGATCGAAAGGTATCAAAACTCACCTGGTTCGTGAGATAAACAGGTGTAAGTGGGAGGGGCAAAATTTAAATGATTGGAGCTAATGGGGCCGTTGGAGCCTTTTTTTATTTTTTTTTTAATTTTTAACTATTCTAATCAAAAATACGCGTCGAATGACACCTTGATCATCAAAATCCGATCACTGGTTCAGAAGATAATTAATTTTGAAATTTTTGGTGCCCCTTTCAAAACGAGATGAAAAGTCAGTCTGTTTGTTGGTTTGTGTGTCTGTTTGTTTGTTTGTCTGTTTGTTTGGATCAAATCGTTGATTTAGCTTAAAAGTTTGAATGAGGACTTGTTCCTGCTCTAAAATCTATAAACGTTTGTTCAACGACTTTTTCGAAAAATTGCTAGTTTAGCGGGAAATCGCTAAAAACCGCTAAAATTGAAAAGCTACAGATGCGATCTATATATCGTTGAAAAGGTATTTTGAAGGGCTGTTATGCATACATTTTGACTTTTTTTCTAAAGTACATAGGTAAATTGCTACAGGTGACATAAGGGATTTTCCCCCACATTTTGGCGGTTTTTGAGAAAACGATGCCTACGATTTTTTTTAATTTGCAATATGTTTGAGCTTGTAAAATTTCGCGTTTTTTGATATATCATTCATAAATTTATGATGATTGGTTTGGAAGATATAACCTATTAACTGAATATATACGTTTTACTTTGAATTGGAATAGGGCAGCAGCAACAAAGTGGTTTAGCAGCCAGAGTTTGAGAGTGCTGATAGAATTTGCGATTGATATGTGTGTTCGTAAAACGAACCAGTGTTGCCAGACTGTTTGTTTTTGCTACTACAAACAACAAACAAAGTTGACAAGTTATACTGTCAAAAACTACTGAAATTTTCAAAATTTCTAATGTCTTATTCAAAAATATCTGATATCCTATAAAAAAAACCTCTTTACGAGGTAAAAGTCTAGTGACGAAAACATTTTCTTGCCCCAAAATTTCTGATATCCAATTTTGTGACGAATAAATGTTATGTTTTACATATGAATTATTTTCAAAAAAATTTTTGTCACTCGGCACTGCGCAAAAAAGTAGTATTTATTAGGTATGAAGAACTTAGCGCAACGTGCCGAGGGCCAAAAATTTTTTTGAAAATAATTCATATGTAAAACATAACATTTATTTGTCACAAAATTGGATATCAGAAATTTTGGGGCAAGAAAATGTTTTCGTCACTAGACTTTTACCTCGTAAAGAGGTTTTTTTTATAGGATCATTTACCACTTGGTAAATAGTACCCCTTTTTGCATCTTTTGCAATTATACAAAATATCTTTGAAATCAACAAATTCTACGTAAGTTAAAATTTCACTCGGTCAACCAGAAACATATAACTTTCATAACTCCATAAGCAAAAAATACATGGAAAACTGTATAGTGTTGCAAAATTCAAAATAAAAATACATGGAAAATTGTATTAAATTAAAACTATTCAAAAAATCATAACCCATACTCTGTCAGACCGGCCAATTACAACTATTTGAAAAGCTCTCTTTACCACTCTGGTAAAAAAGAATTCAATAGCTCATACTGCTTGAATAACTTAAAATCAAAAATATTTTTACTTGATTAATAACATCACTCGGTCAATCAGAAATACATAATTTCCTTAACTCTGTAAGCCAAAAATACATGAAAAACTGTATAGTATTGCTAAATTCAAAATAAATATACATGGAAAATTGTATAGAATAAACCAGGTGATTGTTCAACAATCTCCAAAGTGCCGTCAAGCACAAGCAACTTATTATTTTGTTTTAGTTAAGGGACACTGGCTACGGACAGACGGACTGGTTAAAAGAATACGTCTTGCTTGTTTGTTACGGACTGCTTGCTTCTCAGTGGGCCGCGCCGGCTGGCTAATCGGTTCTCAGGTAGAGTCCCATCCCTGGCCCGCAGTCCGTAGCAATCGATAACTCCATCGATACACACAACAGCTGTAACGAAACGGACTTTACAACACTACAGGAAAAGCTCTACAGCCATCAACAACATAATCAACAAAAGGTAAGTAAAACGAACAAAAATGAACAATAACAAACACTGATCCACCTCTCGTCCAAACAGGATCCCGGTTCCGGATCCCGGCGTACCCGCCCAGCCTGAGATGACCTCCTTTACGTCATCTCCCTCAAGTTGGTCCACAAATGGACCGACTCTTCAAGTGCTGGCCATGCTCCTCCCTCCCCGCTGCATCAATAACTTAGCCGGACATTTCAATTCAGATAAGTATAATTATCATTTTTCTTATATTCTAATATTTACAAACATTCTTATTTCTTTTTGCAGGTATGTATTTACATTTAGGGTGTTCACTTGACCCTTGCAGCGTTGCAGATTGCAAGTTTGCAATACACACTGCGTGAACACCGCTTAACGTTGCAACGGGTTGCACATATTCACAGTAGGCTGTTTTTTGTTTACAGTTTGTTTAATTGTGCTTGGATTGGCTGGATTTATAAAGATAAAAATACCATTTCAAAGCTTTAGAAATATGCTCTGTGATGAAAGAGCAAAGCAACTCATTCGTGAAAAAAAGAAAATAGAAGGTGTCTAGAGCTTGTTTTTTAAATAAGTAGTTGCGCAAAAATGTTCATGCTCTTAACATTCGTGGATGTATAGTATATTGACTAGACAAAGCTAAATCGAAGATTGGTGAGATTATGGATGACTTTGTTGACGATGTCGCTCTATCAAACAAATTCAGTTTGACTTTTGATTTCAACGGCCATTAATCAGCTGTCATTAATTTCATTAGCACTAAAATACACCAAATATACTCAAATATACTGAGCATCGATATACGATTTCGACTTTTTTATCGAGCTTTCCACATCTTTATATTGTGCAAACATGAAAGACTTTTCGTATACATAGGGGAGGGTCTAGCATTGTTGCAAGAAATTTTTCTGTGCAAGTTGTTGTTGTGACAAGTTGCACACTTGCAATCTGAAACGCTGCAAGGGTCAAGTGAACACCCTAATTGTTTATTAAGACAGACAGACAGACGAGGAACAAAAGTGCAGAAAGCCCACACAAAGTTGCTTTTAAATCCGCAGTGAGATTATTGTTAAACCAATATGTATGTATATATGTATGTGTTGTAATTGTGCAACAAGTATCTTGTCGCGTAAGTGTGAATCGCTTAAATCTACCTTAACCTGCCTAAAGAGCTCTTGAGGGTGGTTAAAGGGGCGATATATGTTTGTTTACAGAATGTATGTTGGAGATATATATATATACATGGGTTCATTGGTGAATTTAAGTTTCTGCGTGTGATCAATGTGAAAATTAATTGTACTTAAATCGTTCCTATTCTGTTTGCCTTTTTTTTTTATTTTTACAATGTCTAAATTTTAATTAAAGAATTTGTATTTTCTTCTCGTTTCAGATTGCTTGTCTTCAATTTTTATCTTGTTTTAATATAAATTTAAGTTTTGGCGTTAGCCTTTTAATTATAATTTAAATTCTATCTTTGTCTTGTAAGCCAATTAATTTTTATATTTAGTCATTTAAGTTGACTATTTTGTAGCACTCCACATAAGTAATAAACGACAATAATAATATCTTTATGGAGGCAGAAGGAACGACATCTATTTATTGCTGGGTCGGATAGTACCACAGAGGAGTTTCTGCGGCTCAAGGGTCGTTATTTGGCGTGGTCTATAAGAACGGACTCACGTTGCATCCGTCCAGGCATCGCCTCCTGGTTCACACGAAACTGCGACTGTAGCTGCCGGTCTCCTGCTAGTCGTACGGACGGCTCTAGGTGTCCCGTATGTCGTGGCGCTAATGACGCTTCTGCGTCACGGCAGCCACAAAGAAGTAATGGAATGTTCGGCACGCCACAAATGGCATTCACACTTCTAATGCGGCAGGGGATTTTGGTGACGACCCAGGGCACGACAAATCAAACGATACGACACACCTTCGGCGGCACTATTGACGATTACTGCTGTTGTCTGTGATCACCCGGGGTTTATCTTTGCCACAAATGAAGGCACGAACAAAGTTTCTTGCGCGGCACAGGGCTTTCTTTTGGCCAAAGCGCGAAAACTCACAAGAAAAGAAATTATTTGCCCGCAAAGGGCAGCCGTCGCTGACCGCTGTCAATGTCGAACTCCTCTTCTATTTCTGGCAGCAACGTGGTCAGCGAAAATTTTCTATCTTCTTGTGTTCACTATTCAATCCACCGTTGCTGCCTTCGGCTCAACAGCTATTAGCAGGGGCATCTCTTAGATTTGCCGTCCCGCTCTACTATTTCCCTCTCTTAGAGCGAAACGGGCGATCTTTACTCCACACAGATACAATTCTAGAGTCGCCACCCCCTCGCATATTCACCCGCCAAAAATCTATCGATATTAACAAATTAAAACAATAAATATATCGGCCGTGCCGATACTACAATAAATAAACAAAAATATAAAAAAAAAATCAGGCTGGCACAAACGATAAAAAACTTGTACATAACATGTTCAATCTTCAATTCAGAGTGAGTTTAATTTCGTAAGCGGCGTTAAGCGGCTGCCGACTGCAACCGAAGCGACGGACATCGCGACGATTGAGTGCGCCGAATATAAGAGAGATTTACAATATGAGAGTGCATTAGAATGCCCTCTTAGCATAGCTTAGATTTAACATAATTCATTAACATAGTTCAATAGCATAACTCAAAGTACAATTCATTTTTCTCTATGATTAAATCTACTTATTGACGAAATGACTGAACATCGGCCGCGCTGATAGCCCATTGGGCTTCAATCCAGTGGAAGTGGCGCAAGTCGATGAATGGATCTTTTGAAGATTCCAGTTTTCGTCCTCACGATCGCGACACGAACCTTGCCATCAGCTCCTGGCACTGTTTCCGTCACGACGCCGGTTACCCACAGTTGAGGTGGCACGTTGTCCTCTTGCAGGACCACGACTGCGCCTGTCTGCAGATTGGTTGCCTCCTTGGTCCATTTGGCGCGCTCTTGTAGACTCGTTAGGTAGTCTCTTGACCATAAAGTTACTACTTGCACTCTGTCAGACCGGCCAATCATAGCCATTTGAAAACTTATCGTTAAAAAAGAAATTAATGGACACCACATCAAGGACGATTAAAGGAAGACGTGCTATCACTGCTGCTCCGCTCTCTCCACCGGACTTGTGTGTGTGTCCAGTCCTTAATTACCCGAAAATCATTAAATCACAATTGATAAACAGTCTGAAACAATCCGAACTATCTTAACATTGCCATTCCGCAATTGATTTTAAACTTGTCTTGCCAGCAGGCACCCAAAAAACCTTTCTCCTGCACTCTTCATTATCCAACCTAAAAACATTTCAACCTGAAAAACTTAAAAACCAAAACTTAATACCTATAAATTTAAACTCTTATAAAATCAAAGATGAACCAAACAATTATATCTTTAAAAACCAAATTACATGAACAACTGTATTAACCACTCATTCTCTGTCAGACCGGCCAACCATAGCCATTTTTCAAAATTTTCCCTTTACCACTCTGGCAAAGAAGAAACCAAAAACCTTCACCAGGATCATCAATGGAAGATCTGTTGCTGTTGTTTTACCGCTCTCCTCTGGGCGTGTGTGTGTTCAGTCTTTCATCTACTACATCCATCACTTTCTTGAAAACACACTAATAACAAGCAAGCTCAGAGGAATCGGGTCCGTGTGGCTGGTGACGCCGGCGTCGCTGCTGGTGCCAAGTCGCGCCATCGTTGACGACCATCCCTTGCACTTGGTCTGCATTGAGGATATCGACATTGGCACCGTCGGCGGTTGCGGGGGCGTCCATCGGCGGCGGACAAACAACCACAACGGGGGAAAATTTTCCACCATAATTGTATAATGTAAAAGCACACAATAAGCTCTATCATCAAGACGATCTGGGCAAGGCAAACGAGGGAACGTAGCGCTCGCCATGGTCGATCCGGTCATCCGAACTGTATCCAATATTCTTCTAAACTCAATTTTTTAGCTAGGTTTTGCTTTCTCCACAATACAGTTTGGATCGGCTGGACGATCCGGCGGCGCGCTTATTCCCCGCCCTTTCCCGGAATCGATGAAAGTCCCTCTCAGGGACAATCTCACTGAAAGCCCTTATTAAAAAACATATCTGGTTAACCCCCCCCCCCCCCATCCCATCAGCATTCTTAAAGGCACCTCCCATTGTCAATAAACTACTCTCATCACAACTGACGGCTTATGGCAACAAAGCATACTCCCAGCATATATTGGAAACGCTTGGGTGGACTGCACACGTGACGTCACTTCTACGCTTCATACACAATTCACTCGTATGTTTGAATTTTGTACATCGATACAGGCATTGACAGTCATATAGGATGTGTTCCGGTCGTGTTGCGCTTCTACGATTGCGTGTGTTGTTCAAATCTTGGTTGTCAGTGTTCACTAATGGCTCACGACAGATACCTTGAGGAGCCACGCGCAGGCGTGCACACCTGCTTGCCCATGCAGGCGCACATTTCCTCGTCAATCTGTAGTGACCA
>JBAMBK010001144.1:0-14387 GCA_037043435.1 Drosophila suboccidentalis | reverse complement strand
TAAGGGTTAGTGCGGTAAAAAGTCATTAACGTTACATTTGGAACAGTTTAAATTTAAAAGATTCACACGGCACCATGACTGAAAAGAGTCAAGATCTTCCTGCAATTTGATATGGCATGGCCAATCATTATATTGCAGACAAATTTTAACATCATCGGCATACATAAGTACACGAGAGTGTGTTAAAACTGTTGGTAGATCATTTATAAACAGTGTGAAAAGCAAAGGACCGAGATGACTACCTTGGGGAACTCCAGAGGTAACCCGGAATGACTTAGAAAAAAAATTATTAAACAGAACTTTTTGAGTTCTGTGTTTTAAATAGCTTGAAATCCAGCGAATTAGGGAGGTCGGGAAACCAATTATGTCAAGCTTATGTAATAAAAGAGAATGATTGACTGAGTCAAAAGCTTTACTGAAATCGGTATAAATGACATCAGTTTGTTTGTTATTACGGAAGCCGCGGATAACAAACGACGAAAGTTCTAGAAGATTAGTAGTAGTGGATCTACGTTTGACAAATCCATGCTGGTAGGGAGAGATAATTGAACAACACAAGTGCTGTAAATGACTGGTTAAAATCTTCTCAAAAACTTTAGGAATAGCGGACAACTTAGAGATTCCCCTATAGTTTTTGGCGTCAGACTTACTTCCCTTTTTGTGCAGAGGAATAATGAATGACTCCTTCCAAATAGAGGGAAAAATCGCAGAATCTAATGACAGAGAAAATAGCTTCAGCAGGGGTCCACATAGCGCTCTGGCTCCATACCGAAGTACGCAACCAGGAACACCATCCGGACCAGGTGAAAACACCGGCTTAACCATCTCAAGATCACGAATCAGCGACTCCTCACTAATTAAGGGACTGAAAATACAGTTCGATCGAGGCATATCAAAAGGATAAGATTCAAAAGAATAGTTAGACGAAGAGTAAGTAGTTTGAAAAAACGTTGCAAAAAGATCGGCGATCGCCTGATCTGTGTATGCCTTCGAATTTTCATAGGATAGAGAAGATGGATAGGAGGATGACTTACGCTTAGTGTTGACAAAATTAAAGAACTGCCTAGGGTCTTTCGTGAGTCGTACCCTACAGCGAGATAGATAATTTCTATAACATGTAGCGTTTAACTCGGTGAAGTTGGCCCGAGCAATTAAATAGCGAGAAAATACAGAAGAAGAACCTGAGTCCTTAAACTTTTTATAAAGTCTGGATTTCAAGTTCTTTAAGTGAGAAAGTTGTTTAGAAAACCATGGAGGTTTATTAGACCTGGTCGGATAAGCTGAAGGAATGCAGGCATCAAAACACGAGTTCAATCTATTATAAAATAGTTTGATGGCGATGCTCAAATCAGTACAGATATATAAATCGGACCATTCAGATTGGCTAAGAAGCTCGTTCAATTTCGAAAAGTCAGCTTTGCGAAACTGGCGAACTCGAACAGTTGGCGTAGAAAGAAAATTAGTTACTGATGTGCCAAGGTCGATCACCAATTCTAATGTTGGATGATAGGGATCTTCAGGATATGTGAGAGGTTCAGTTCTTGACAGGACTACACTAGCCGGATCACAAACAAAACATAAGTCTAGCTGCCGGCTTAACGAATTTTTAACATGGTTTATTTGGCACAAAGATATGTCAAATAATCCATCGATAAAGCCATGTTCAGTCGTTGGGGTTAAAGAATTCGACTCATTATTCTGTAACCACGTTGTTCTTGGCAAATTAAAATCTCCAAGAACTATGAGGTGGTCTTTGTCAGAAAGAAGATTATTGACGGATTGAATAGCGGATAAATGATTATGATAAACGGATATATCTGAAGATGGAGAAATGTACGAGCATGTAACGTATAAAAATACGCCACGGAAACATATTTTAATAGAAATAAATTCAATGTCAATCAGACTAACGGAAAGTATTTCTTCTGAAGAGAGGTTGGAGTCTACAGCAATTAGAACCCCACCACCTCTTTGGGACGGACGATCAAGCCGATACGTTGTATACTTCCCTGAAAAGATTTCCGAATCGAGAATATCCGGTTTTAACCAGGTTTCAGTGAACACAACAACATGAAATGGGAAAGTAAGACTGTCAACGTAGAGTTTGTTAATCTTACTACGCAAGCCACGAACATTCTGATAAGCTAACAAAAGGGAAGATATTAGTTTTTTGAGGAAGAAGAAGAAGAAGAAGACGAGGTAGCTACTGTAATATTTTGCACAGGGTCTTTGGGGGGAAGCCTAATCGGATTCCGATTTTTAATTTTGGGCTTATACTCTTTTACCACCAAATACTCCGGCCAAAAGCTTGGTGAGGATGTGGTGGCAAAATGTTCTGGGGGTACGTTGATCTTGAAAGATGCAACTTGCCTGTCATAAGAAAACTTAAATTTCTCCACCTTGATAGTGGCATCGCTTATTTTGGCCTGAATATAGGCCATCACATCTTCAGATGTAGAATCAGGGGCGAGCCTGGAAACAAATATCTGCTTCATTGGCGGAATCCCCACCAGAGGTCTAGAAACCAGAGGCGGAACAGCTGGTGTACTGTCCCCTGTGGGTTCTAGATTAACCGGTGAACCGGCTGTAACTGTAACTGGTGGCGGGGCTTTGTTTGATTTTGGTCTGCCTGTTCTTTTTTTCACAACAGCAGATGAATCGGACAATGGAGCAGAACTAGCTGAGTCCGTCGGCACAACGTCCACATTGGGAACATCCACATCCATCGATGCTATTGGAGTAGCAAACATAGATTGTGGGGCCGACAGGGCTGTAGGAGTGAGGAACTGTTCCACTGTCGAAAATTTGCTGACCGCGGTTGCCTGCAAGTCACGAGGTGTCGATTTCTTACGCTTTGGAGACTCACCCAATAGCTTAAGACTATTGAACTGAGCATCCACAGCAAGAAATTGAGCATTAAGCTTGTTAAAGCCAACACTCAAATCCTTGAAACCACTCCTCGTCTGCCTCATAAACACACGCATCTCAGACTCAATCTCACGACAGGACTCACATGTCCAGCTAAGTCCAGTCCGTTGGGCAACGGCATCCGCTACTAGCCCTGAGTAGCCAGCGCATTTTACATGCACCAAATTACTACAGAGCCAGCAACAAATACCCGGCTGCGCTGCAGTAATCTGCTTTTGGCAGCTTTTCTTTACACAGACAAAACTCATTTTAACTAAAATTTCACTACTAGTTGACCACTGTGCAATATGAAAGCAAAACAAATTACAAGAAGTAAACAGAAATGCGCAGACAACAACAATGCAGAAGCGCTGATCAAAACTCTACACGACTGTTAGAGTGTGGAACACAAACAATAACAACTCAGCTAATACACTCTGCAGGGGGCAAAGTACAAAAGTTGAGAGCTAGAGAGCGATGCACAACAACAACAATAATACTAATGCACTAAGCGGGAAGCTAGGCACAAAGAGAACATGCAAAAATTTACTCACCGACAACAACAAAGCTAAAGCGCGGCTTGAAATTTTAAAGGAAAGCGAAAGACAAAAACACAGCACTTGATACCTAAATATATTATTATTAGTAAATAAATACTAATAATAAGCATGCACTACTTTATAAAAGATAGTCGCGAGGTAGCAAACAGTATATTGTTTAATTAGGAGTTATAAATAAGTTAAGTAACCACCGGTTGGTAATAAAAACAAAGTTTAAACGGAGCGCACAAAAAAACACGACTGTCTGCTACAAAGAGAGCTGGCGATTTGTAAATGGGGCATGTAAATGTTTTCGTCACTAGACTTTTACCGCGTAGAGGTTTTTTTTGGGGATTTATTATATCCCTGATGGGCGATTAATTCAATATGGGCTTAAATGTTTATAACTTCAAAATTAATATCTCAATCTGCGTTCGCGACTTGCTGCTGTTGCTCTCTTCAATATCTCCGACAACTGACTATAGGCGTTGCCAGCCTGCGATCTACACAGAGTTGGTTACTTCATGCAGCGTTGCCACAAAACCAGGGTTGCCAGCTCGCCTGTATGCTACCATCTCACATAAATAACTTAAAAATATTTAAATTTGTTTAATTTAAAATTTATTTTAATTAGAAGATTTCCAGTTGGTGTATGCTATTAAAATTAGCAGTCAGCGATAAGTCGGCTTCTTGGTCATCGTTTGCCTTCTGGTCAATCTTCACCATTTCTTGTGTCGTATGCCACCAAACCTTGCCAATTCCTCATCAAAACTCATTTTATACGAAGAGTTAAATTTTACAATTTTGTTTACAACATTTTGTTACAAATTGATATTTATCGTTTGCGTCAGCGCGGCAAAACTCTAGGGGGGGGGTCGATAGTTGATGTATCGATAGTGTTTGTCGCCGGGGTGGCAACCCCAATATAAGAGCGAGATGGCTGCTGCATGCTGAGCGAGACGAATGCCCCTCATGCCCCTGACCACCGACTCAGCAATTGAGTGCAAATGCACTTCGGCAGCAGCAACTGTGGATTTCAAATTCCAATGAGTGATTTTGCACCCACGTTGCTGCTGCAGAAGAGAGTCTGGATTTTATAACTATCGAGAACGGATGTATGTCTCCAAGGCTGTCGTAGTGGACATAACCTTGTCGAGAAAAATTAAATAAAAAAATATCACGTCTCGTTAAACAAAAAATTGCCTTCAAGTGGCCAAGTGCCTCCGAGCAACATCACAAGCTGCAGTTCCCGCAACTTTCAGCCGCAACCTCTTCCTGGCTCTGCCTGACCAAGTGCCGGCGAGCACGACAGGCGGCAGCAAGTCCGCAGGCCATTTGAAGATTGGGACAAGGGGCTGTTCTGTCCAGCCAGCAGTATCAAGAGTAAAGTGTGCCGGCGAGCACCACTACTCAGCAACCAGCTGCTCCATCAGGCATTTGCCAATCAGCCTTCGGCCAGCAGCAGCAGCTTACAGCAACTATCATTAAGTGAGTCCGCTCCAATTTTGCCCACCACACCTCCGTGGTTTATTCCTGTTGAGAATCAGAGAGCAGATCGGCCCTACACTCGGCCAGGAGATCAAAAAAGAGAACATCCAAATTAACATTTTCTCGTTATGTTTATTTAAAATAAAAAAACGTGACTACAAATAAAAAAAGTAAAATATAACATACAAAATTATAAAAATATAAGTCATACTTAAAAACCAAAAATATAAAAGTAATTCGTTAAAAGTAAAAATTAAACAATATTAAATCAAAGAAACAAAAAACTTAAAATCTAGAAATTATAAATAGATGTTTAAAATTGAAAACTTAAAATTTATACAATACAGAAATAAAATAATAAAATAAAAATAAGTAAAGTAAAGTAAAGTAAAGTAAATTAAAAGATATTTAATGTATTAGACAAACAACAGTTTAGGAACATATAAAACTCAAGAAAAACCGATACATGCAAAGTCAGTAACCGAAACATATATACATATATATACAAACATACACATAAAAACATAAAAAAACCACTCCACATATATCTATCGCCCCTTACCCACCCGAAAAGAGCTCTTTTAGGCAGGCAAGGTAGCTTTAATATACATTAATACATATACATCAAGATTTACAAACAAACACTCACCTACATTACATATATATATATACATACGTTTATACATTAACTTTTTCCCACGGCGTCTCCGTATGCAGCCGGCGTTTTGCAGCACCATATGCGGTGTAATTGTTGGTAATCCAGTGTTCCTCATCTGTTCTTTTGTTGTTTTGATTTTCCTGTTGTCGCCTTTATTTGTTTGTTAAAATACCTGCAAAGAAATGTAAATATAATAATAAGATTAACATTGTTCAAATTAGTCAATTCCAATAATTATACTTACCTGAAATTGAAATGATGCCCGGCTAACTCATTTTTATAAAAAAGGGGGAGGGGAAACATGGCAGCCGACGCAGGCTGAGATTGGTCATCTGGCCAACTGGCCAGCATCAGGGAGGCGATGAGTTTTTCCGCCTCAGGCAGGGTGGGTACGCCTGGGTCCACCCAAATGGATCCTGTTGGAGAGAAAAGAAGGATTAATAGTTTTCTGTTCGTTTATTTATATTGTACTTACCTGTTGATTTGATTTTTTCGTTGCTGCAGTTTATTTGTCGCAGTAATTGCGCGTTTGTTTTCGTCTGTTTTCGTTTTGGTTGTGTTAGTGATGTTAGTGTCAGTAGAATTGCAGCTGTTCGGTTTATCGAAAAAGTATCGATATCGTTGTGAACTGCGGGCCAGGGTTGGGACCTACACCCGAGGAGAGTCCGATGAGCTAGTCGGCGGCCCAATGAGAAAAAGCAGTTCATAACAATTTTGACATGAAGTGACAAATTGATGTTAGATGTTAGATGTTGGCTATGTGAATCGGTGTTTCACATCTACTATTATTCCCATGCGTTCCCCGTAGATGTGCTCAGTGTAAAAAGCCTATAACATTCATTCTCTCCAGCCTGGTCAGGTACCCCCATGAGCATCGACAACTTTGCTTCTTCCGCCATTGTCTACAGTCTGTTTCAACTGTTTAACATACCATAAAAAAACCTCTTTTTAAGTGACGAAAACATTTTCATGCCCCAAAATTTCTGATATCCAATTTTGTGACGAATAATATTAAGTTTTAATTTTTTTTTATTTTAATTTTAGCGGTTTTTAGCGATTTCCCGCTAAACTAGCGATTTTTCAAAAAAGTCGTAGAACAAACGTCTCTAGATTTTTAAGCGGGAACAAGTCCTCATTCACACTTTTAAGCTAAATCAACGATTTGATCCAAGCAAACAAACAGACAAACAGACAAACTGACTTTTCATCTCATTTTTGGAAGACGACTAAAAATTTCAAAATAATTTATCTTTTGAACCAGTAGTCGGATTTTGACGCGTATTTTTATGAGAAATATTAAAAAATTAAAAATGTTGACCAAAAGGCTCCAGCGGCCCCATTAGCTCCAATCATTTAAAATTTGCCCCTCCCACTTACACCGGTTTATCTCATGAACCAGGTAAGTTTTTAAAAGTCTTAGTACGTACATTCGTTAGTTAAATTGATACCTTTCGATCGGTATATAGCTCGACCTGATCGGGCAGTCATAGTAAATTTTCCATTCTTCCTGTGTATATATGCTAGTCGCCTTCGCACCCTTCGTGCTGCTTTCGTCACTAGCGCGGACTGCCGTCCGCAGTGACTACAGTCTGTTTCAACTGCTTCGCGCACTACAGTCTATTTCAACTGTTTCTCCTACTACAGTCTGTTTCAACTGTTTCTCCTACTACAGTCTGTTTCAACTGTTTCTTCTTCTACAGTCTGTTTCAACTGCTTCTCCTCCTACAGTCTGTTTCATCTGCTTCTTACACACTACAGCCTGGCGGGTTTAGCCCAGTTTCTTCGGTGTCTAACTCACTTGGCACCTGTCCATCTGACAGCTTTCGCAAACTTTCATGTGGGTATTTATATTTTCTATTGCTCGTCATGGACTTTAGCATATATCTATCGCCTTCCAATATCTCTAGCACCACAAAAGGTCCTCGGAACTTTGGGTCTAGTATCATTTGATGTCTCTCTTCACTCTTTAGTAATACGTGATCTCCAACCTTAAAGTTGATTACTTTAGCCTTAAGCATAGTACGCTGTAGCTTAAAATATGTTTGCAAGGCCAAAACTCCATATAAAAAAAAGGGTTGCAAACATGCTCGAAATGTTTTTGTAAGGCCATTTCTAAACTAGAGCCCTGCATGAGTGCACACTAAACTCAAAATTATTCAATTTCTCTCAAACGACTCATGTGAATCACACAACACTATCAATAGTCACACTGTCTATACAATCACTTTGACTTACAACTCATTCAAAATCATAATTCAAATATCCAGTCGAGTCATATAAAAAGGTAGTGTGATTCCGATTCATAGATTCAAGTGTTCGAGCTGACACTGTCAACACTGTGCACACTAATATAAGCTGAATGTTTTTTAGGGTGATTAAGAAAGTATTAAATTTATTGAAAATTAAACTTGTGTTCATAATTAATTTATTTTAACTATTTTTTCATATCCATATTTAAAAACATTATTTTGTTTACCATATCAGCGTTTCCTGTAATGGAGCTTCTTTTATCGCAGTTTACACATATATATTCAACTACACAAATCTAATAAAACCAGATACATTTGTTCACTTACATTATCATCTTTAGAACCAATTAGAGATGGGCAGGGGGCCCATTTTTCAGGGCCGGCCCGACCCGAACCCGAAAATTTTGTAAAAGGCCCATGGGTCCCGAGGCCCGGCCCGGCCCGTGCCCATCTCTAGAACCAATGCTCGAATTATTTTCCATTCTTCTATTTATATTAAAACAAATCAGAAGTAAGTTTTTTTCTACTGTGTGTGCTTGATTCACACATTCAACACTGTTTCAACTGTCAGAACGACTTGAATTACAGCAAATTTTCATAACAGTGTGAAACAGTATCATACGAAATGATTCGAATCACACGACAGCTTAGCTTCGAGTCAATGAGTCCGAAAAATGAATGTATCATAAGGAATTGAAATTATGACTTAAAAAGCACACTATGTCGTTTTGACTGTGTGCACAGTGTGATTTCTGACTGTTAACACGATTTAGTGTCAACTCATGCAGGGCTCTATTCTAAACCTATCTACGCTGTACCCAAATATGGGCAGCTCAGAATATTTTCCGGCGTTTTACAACACTGTTTGGTAAACAGATGGTATCTTTTTTTGACCTTTCAAAACATAGATTGAATCGTTGTTTTGACTAGTCGAAATCTTTTTGAACAGAAATGGCGACCAACAATCAGCAAAATAAGAGCCAAATTGAGATCTTGGAACACAAAGAGCGAATTAGACTTATTAGATGAGGTGCAACAGAGGTCAATATTGTGGGATTTGACCGAAAAGAAAAATTTTGATGGGATTTTTATAATTAATAATTTTTAATTTAATAATTAGGGTATTAGTCGCTGCTACTGCTCATATCCTGTCCATTTGATCCATTTTCTCTTTTTGTTGTTATCAATGTTATTTATTTGTTTGTTGTGCACAGCTGACGAGCAGTGCGACCACAGCAGCATAAGACCAACAATCTCTCAACTTTTTAGTGATTTTTGGTATTATGCTGTCACACTGAAGTTTGTAAGGCCGGACTTCAAAACATCGAACATTTCGAGCGCCCAAAATGTTTTCAGCTAGAGCGTACTACGCTTTACTTGGATCAAATCTTTGCTTTTCATACACTGCTGCGTTTTTCATATTTTTTTCAGCCTCTACTCTAATTTCCTGTAAGTCTACCTGATTCTCGTCTAGAGGCCGTGCAATCTTACCTATCAATAGCTCTAAGGGACTTGATTTTTATGGCTAATTGGACTTCTCCTAACGCATCTTGCCATGTTCTATTGCTTGTCTCAACTGCAGCAAATAAGTTCTCAAGAGTGGTCATAATTCGTTCTACCTGTCCGTTGGCGCGACTAGCTCCCGTCGCAATCAAATGTAACTTAATATTTTGTGACGAGCAAAACTCAGTAAATTTTGTTCCGGTGAAGCTTCTACCTTGGTCAGCAATTAAACGAGTGGGTACTCCAAATTGGTAAATTGACGATTTTACTGCGTTCACACAAGCCTCGGAGCTTAGAGTAAAGGTATGATTTTCATGCCCCAAAATTTCTGATATCCAATTTTGTGACGAATAATATTAAGTTTTACATATAAATAATTTTAAACAAAATTTTGGCACTTTTAATTTTAGCGGTTTTTAGCGATTTCCCGCTAAACTAGCGATTTTTCGAAAAAGTCGTTGAACAAACAATTCTAGATTTTTAAGCGGGAACAAAGTCCTCATTCACACTTTTAAGCTAAATCAACGATTTGATCCAAGCAAACAAACAGACAAACAGACAAACAGACAGACTGACTTTTCATTTCATTTTCGGAAGGCCACTAAAAATTTCAAAATTAATTATTTTTTGAACCAGTAATCGGATTTCGATGATCGAGGTGTCATTCGACGCGTATTTTTGATAAGAATAGTAAAAAACTTAAAAACAATTCAAAAAGGCTCCAACGGCCCCATTAGCTCCAATAATTTAAATTTTTCCCCTCCCACTTAGACCTGTTTATCTCACGAACCAGGTGAGTTTTCAAAAGTCTTGGTATGCACATTTGTAAGTTTCGATCGGTATATAACTCGACCTGATCGGACAGTCATAGCAAATTTTCCATTCTTCCTGTGTATATATGCTAGTCGCCTTCGCACCCTTCGTGCTGCTTTCGTGACTAACGCGGACTGCCGTCCGCAGTGAAATAAGTAAACGAATTTGGAGAAAGCGTCTATCAAAACTATCACATATTCCTTACGGTCACTTTTGCCACTTAATTTTCCTGAAATGTCTATGTGAAGCGTGTGCCATGGAATACTGACTTTCGGGATCGGATGAAGCTCCATCTGCACTTTTCCTGATGATGATTTTGAAACCATACAATCGAACCAATAATGTTCATACACCTTATCAAGAGTTTTCTGCCACCCAAGATGCATAATTGACTCATGCACCTGATTAATTACTGACCACCTAAGCGCACGTGGTACAACTGGCAAACAACAAGTCTTAGAATTTCTCTGAATTTTCCGATATAAAACTCCAGCTCTCAACTCGTATGTTTTACCCATATCTTCAGAGAGATCATGGTTCTTAAACTTTGTAACTATTTCCTTTATGTCAGGAGTGAGCGGATTTCTGGACAAAAAGTCAACATGCGCCATGCGCTTCCCCTCTCGATATTGTATTTCAAAGTCAAACGTCTGTAAAAACGCCCACCAACGATAAACCCTATGTGATAACTCAAGCTTCTTTAGGGAAGATTTTAGCGAATTGCAATCAGTGAAAATTACAGTGTTTCTAACTCGTAAGAAGTATATCTCGCCTCACATGGACTTGTTGTCTTACTGAAATATTCCACTACATGAGGCCTGCACTCAGAAAAAAAACAAGCACATCTGTGCACAAATCAAAACAAACTGTGCATGAAAGTAGCGTAAGCACGATTTTTCTTACTTTATGAACGCTTGGTCATGAAATTTCATGAACACTCGGGTGTTATTTTTTGAACGAATGGGAACAATTTAATCGCTTTTTGGGCTCATTTTATGAACATTTTAGTTCGTTTCAGGAACATATAGGGATCGGTTTAAGAACATGACCACAACATTTTATGAACAGCATGTGCACAATCCAAGAACATTTGAGCTCGTTTCAGGAACATATCCACAACATTATACGAACAGTAGGTGCTCAGTTCGCGAACATTTGTTTACTACTTTAGGACCGTATTGGTTACACATTTAGAACAGACCGTTCTCAATTTATACCCATATATTCCACTTTAGGACCCGATTGGTTTTTCATATAGAATATATTGTTTATAATTTAACCGTTTTAATAAAAATACACAGTAAATTAATATTTTAGTATTTTATTGATTAAATTGGATACATATTTAATTTTCTTAATTTAACCTCGACGTCTTCTGTTCAGCTCATCTAGCTGGTCGTCGATCTCGTTGTCGCTCACGAATGAACTGTTCCTTGTTCCCGACATTTTATTAATCACTCATAAATATTGTGTTGTCTTCAAAGCTGCCGCCTTGGTCCGGTCTCTTCGGTATTTTTGGGATTAATGTAATTTCCTTGCTTGGCAGTGGTAGAGTTCAAGTCTTCAGGGTGTGGGGAAAAATCCGATTGAACTGATATATAAGGAGCTTCACCAGGTCAACAGTTCCACTCCGCTCTAGGACCCTGTGTTTCGTTGTAAAGGAGCTTGAAACTACTTATGTGGTTTTGCATGTCGATATCCGTGCCCCTCTTCTTGTCAGCGACGATCATCCGATTTAGGCTAGCTCCCACCGAGTAAAAAAAACTATAAATTTATTTCTCAAGCAACAGGAGATCAATGGCCGTGTTCACCAGAAGTAGTGTTAACAGTCAGAATTTGAAAAGCACCGGTATTTCACCGTTGCTCATCGATTGTTATAGAGTGTGACCAGGCTCGGTAAGAGTAAAATCTGATGTTATTATTGTTTGACAACCGATAAGAATTGTCTGGATGACATATCCTTACTTTTTTTTTGCTGCCAGCTGGATATTAATTACGATGGGCCGCAAACGTGATTCGACTCTCCGGGATTTTTATAATTTCGATTCTACGAAAAACGTTTCGGTGTGCAAAATATGCCAACGTTCTCTAAAAGGATCTTACTTTTCAAACCTGAAGCGACATTTGCAGGAGAATCATGAAAAGGAATACAAGCTTGAAATGGACCAGCATAAAGCCACTGATGAAAAGAAAACCAAAATGTCCGTAATGTTTTCATCGACAGAAGTTACTGACGCATGCGTGCAATTGGTGACAATGGAAAAAGTGCCATTCACGTTTTTGGATTCTGCTCCTTTCAAAAAGTTGACTGAGCAAATCTTTTGCGGCTTGGATATGAATCCCATAACATCGCGCAATGTTATGCAGCATGTGGGCAAAAAATATGATTTGGAGAAGGAGTGCCTGATAAAACTATTGAAAAATAGGATGCTTTCCCTAAAAGTCGATATTGCTTCAAGACATAGCAAAGGCATATTGGGGGTGAATGTCCAATATTATCGTGACCAAGCAATTGAAGTTAAAACATTAGGCGTAATTGAACTGCATGAAAAACATTCTGGAGTCAATTTAAGCATTGAGATCGAAAAAATTTTGGAGGAATTTGAAATATCCAAGCAGCAAATATACACTATAACTTCGGACAATGGGAGGAATGTTGTGAAAGCAGTAGAATGCTTGAATGACGATCCTGACATTGCACACCATGATAATCTACAAAATGAGGATTTGTTGAATTCTGTACACATTTTTTCAATAACTTCGATTCGATGTGCTGCTCACTCGATACAATTAGCAGTAAAAGATTTTTTGAGGGATAATATACGGGAAACCATTGTTGCAAATGCGCGAAGAGTTATAAAAAAAATTGCGAACTCCGACTTACAGTAGATTTATAAACTAATTAGCAATACGTAACTGAACGAAGTAGGTAGGCAAAAACTAGGGACTAAAAGCAATACGAAACTGAACGAGTAGATAAAAAAAAAAAAAAAACGAATTGCTTACCTCAAGCAAGTCACATAGGACCCTTACTTTTTACCCTTTTCATTAACGATCTACCCAACACCCTGTCCCATTCTTCAATTCTAATGTATGCGGATGATGTTAAGCTTGTCTTCTCATACACAGATCCCCTTCTTCATAATTGTCTGCAAGACGATTTAAATGCTATGCAACATTGGTGCTCGGCCAATCAGTTGCATCTCAATTTCTCAAAGTGTATGTCTATGACTTTTAGCCGCACTAGACCTTTTTTAGCGGTATATATGATTGACAGTACAGAGTTTTATTTGATTGTAAATTGAACTTCAATTTGCACATCTCTACTATAGTTAATGAAGCCAAGGGAGTGCTTGGTTTTATTAAATGTTGGTCGAAGGAATTTAATGATCCCTAGTTGCTTGATCTGGAATACTGCTCATGCATTTGGAGCCCGCAGTATCATATTAACCATCGTATTATCGTATTGGATCAGTTCAAAAGCAATTTTTGCTTTTCGCCTTACGTGGTTTAAACTGGGATCCCGATCTCCATTTACAGCAATACGTAACTGAACGAAGTAAATGACATAAAGATACGGATGCCGCAAGAATGCGACATGTGGCACAGAGGGCGACTGTTGTTCAGATTTGCGATCGAGAAATGATCGTCCGTATGATCCAGCTCCTCGTTCGGATGTTTCTCAAACTCCAAAACTTCAACGTCAAATCGAAATCGAACCTTTGATGATGGGGACTCTTTGCGCCAAACCAAATGGCCTGACGATTCTCGACGCTCCAAGCTCCATTTCGGATCGTGTACTGCAAGTAATAATTAAGAAAATGATGTTTAATTCTAGCACTGATTAACATAACAACCGGTATAATGGAATTAACCAATTTGTGTATAGCATAAAATATCAGAACTTTAACAACAACACCACCAAAACTAAATTAATGTGTATTAAACTATGTATTTAGAGATTTAGTTAAATATTTACAAATGTGCAGAGTTACTTTTACAATTAAATACGCAATGCAAAATAAATTTTGTTTCTCCAAAATGCAGTTTTTTCAATACAGCATCACTTTTTGACGGTAGGCAGAGTTTGGTTTCCGTTTGCTATCTTTGACACCAAACTAATTTTAAAATAAAGTTAATTAATTTACCGAATTTTGCATTTTGTTTTTTTTTTTTAATTGTTTTTATTTAATTTTTAATTGATTTTTAAAATTCCATTTCAAATTTGCG
>JBAMBK010001143.1:0-37794 GCA_037043435.1 Drosophila suboccidentalis | reverse complement strand
GCATATACGTATATATACATTTGTGTACATACATATGTACATATATGATCGTATGAAATTTCACTTGGCTGCGTCTGCGCAGCGGCCGACAGCGAAAGTGAAACTTGAAAGAGGTTTTTGAACTCGACAAGTGAGTCAAGTCAGACGAGAGCGGAGAAAGGGTAGGCAGATTTAACTGTGGAAAGGGTGAATTTGTGTAGAAGGAGGAGGATGTGAAGAGGGGAAGCAGCAGCAGCAGCAACTGGCCTCGACTCGTGTAACTAGAGCGGAACCAAAGACAGCAACAATTTTACTTTCTTTTCCACATGCAACTGAAGCTAATCGAGTTTCGAGAGTGGAGAGGGGAGCTAGGGGCAGCTACTGGGCTTCGGGGTTGGGGTTGGTACTCGTACTCGTACTGTAACCCAAGTCAGTTGTACAAATGTCAATGAACCAACGAGACTACGAAATGAAAGCGCCGGCAACTGAGTGAGTTCGACTATAACCCAATTAAATGCCAACTTTGACTGTGACTCGAAACTCGACTTTGCTCTTCGATTTGCTCTTGGTCTTGGCTTTGGTTTTTGGTTGTTGGTTGTTGGTTTTCAGTTTTCGGTATTTATTTCAGCTAGTTGAGGTTTTTGGCGCCGCATTTATGTGCTCGGCGTGCACGACAACCAAAAAGCCTCGCCACTGAAAAATATGCCAAAAAAGGTCAGAGACAATTAGCAAGTGTCGTTCGTTTTGCTGCTGTTGTTTCTGTGAATGTTGTTGTTGTTGTTGATGCAAACACCCGCACCTGTCCCTATGTCCCATGTGCCATGAGCCGAGCTCAATGTTGTAGTCGCTGTTCAACGAGCGCAAAATGTAACAACAACAAGTCACAACTCTGTACTGAAGCAACAACAACAACAACTATTAAAATACATATAAACGGCAGCAGAGGAGGCCGACGACGTATAAATAACCTCATAATTGCCATTGAGGGTCTTTGCAATGAATTATGCGAATTAACCTCAAACATTGAAACGCTTTTCATGAACATGCAACCATTTTTGACAAGTTTAACAAACTTTTGTCATAATTGGTTAGATTTATTAAAATATTTAGTTATTAATAACTAGGCGTGTGGGCTAAAATTCAAATTACATAACTGCATAGAACAATATAGAACTAAAATAATTATTTATTTAAATTAATGATTTCATTACTAAACTAACGAAATATAATTGTTAATATACGCAATTCTTTTAAGAAGAACAAATAATATATTAAGGTTGTCAGTCAAGTAGGTAAATTATTAACCATATGTCTGCCCAATGTGTAAAAACTAAATTGTATTCCAATCTGACAGATCTTATGTTTATTAACGCTTTATTAAAATAGGTTACATCATTTCAAAATTATGAATATTTTAAAAGCCTATTCAAAGAGTTGTCAATTGATTTATCGATTAAAAATAACACACATTTTAAAACAATAACGTTTTGCTCTTAATTGACGAGAAACTTGATTAACTAAACTAACGATATATCTTGCTCAATTTATTAATCGTTTTTCAATAACAAACAAAGAAGTGAGAATTCTGATGGTTATAGTTTAAACAATTTAATAAATACATAAAAACAATAAATGAATAATTTGAAAATAGCATTAATTTATGAAGCAACTTGCAACAGATAGATAAGCCATTCCAAAAGTATCCAAAATAATTTATGATATAAAATGACAAAAGTCATTTTTGTATTTAATTTATTAAGTGGTTTTTATACCATAGTTTTTTTGCTTCCCTCACTAAAGTTCAATGCCCCGATCGTCGATTGTTGATTGTTGATTTGAAGCCCAATCGACACTGTCAATTACCCAAAGACATCACAATTTCATATGGAATCCCATCCCGATTCGAATAACAAGCTCGTGACGCGCATGCGCAACTCTTCGACCATTAAAGAAACAGAAACAGAGAGAAAGAAACAGAAACTGATACCGAAAGAGAAACAGAAACAGAAAAGAAGCGAAATGGGCAACGGTTAAGCGCAATTTGAAATGAAATTGAAAGCAAAAGCGAAAGTGTATTTCTTTCTAGTCTATTTTATTTTTGTTTTTATTACTCTTTTTTTTATTGCTGATATTATTATTATATTTGTTGTTTCTGCTATTGTTATTGTGCCAACAATTCTTCAAATTTCTTTTGCTATTCAATTTCGTTTGTCAACGGTTTCACTTTCTTCTTTCTTTCTTTCTTTAACATTTATCATTTATCATTCAGTTCATTTCGGCAAACTTTAAAGTTGAATAAGGTAAAAGAATATGAAAGAAATGTTTTTATAATTTACATCTCTCTTTAGACAATTACAAAAGGCCAAAGGCAAATTAGTAGCGAGAGTGAAACTTGAATTTTAAGTTTATTGTGCATGGAGTTGACCTCGTTTTGAGCCAAGTTCTTGCCAAAAAAAAGAGTTCAAATGTTAAGTTAGTTGAAAGAAACTAACTGAATGCAAATTAGAGTTAAGCGTAAAGTTGATTGTGAAAAAACATAAGCATATCTATAAGCATATGCATGTATATTAAATATTGCACCTTGTGCCTCGACTTTCACTGCTGACCCAAAAACAACAGCCAACTGCAGTGACACATCAACCTGGCCAAGCAAAGCATTTAAAAAAGGTTGTATAAAAGCGCATAAAATAAATGCAACTGCTGTTGCCGTTGCCTCCAAAGGGATCACCTGAAAGCGCGGGTATCATAAAAACTGCAGACGTTACGGAAATGAAGACGTCGACATCCTGATGCCCCCCTCATCCGTCTTCCTTCTTCCCTTCCCTCACACCCATCCCCTGGGCTTTTGCAGCTGCTGGCTTTCTTAATGGCCTTCGCTCAGGGCTGAGGGTTTAACCTCGTTGCTTCAGTCGAAGGCACTAAAAATATTTAAGATGACATTAATTTTTAAAACGGCTGTGATCTCTGTCTGTGTCTGGGGCCAGTTGGTTAACTGGTCAACTGCCTGTTAACTGTTTGTATGCATATTATGTATGTGTTATCAATTCGGCATGATCAGCAACTGTTCGTCTAGGATTTGAGCTCAACACGCCCAATTTCAATTTCAAGCCTCATCAAACTCAGTTGGTCAATTTTCTGCGCTTTCGTTTTATGGTACACACCCAAAATAAAAAGAAATATCTGTTGATCTCCAGCGCTTTTCCCATTAAAAGCAATTTAATGTACGCCACAATAAATACAAATTTCAAAATTGAAACATAGACAACACAGTAGAGACAAGAGACAAACAGGCAGACAGACAGACAGCAGACATCACGATCAGGAAAGTTCAACACTTTCTTTTTGGCTATGGCAAACAGTTGAAGTTCAACTCTTGCTTTCTGGGTAGGTGGGCATCAATTACACTAGTCAACATTAAAGTGTATCAACGTGTCGAACCCAACCGAAAAACAGACATTTGGAAAGAAAAGAAAGTGAAAAATGTTGCAGCTGAGAATACAGATGTTATTTGGTCAAAGAAAGTGATGTACAGCTACATTTAGTACAAATGATATGCACAGATAAAAGATAACATTTCACGTATAATTATGTTGACATGAATCAATGGATTTAGTTAGCTGAGTAATAAAGTAATTAGAAAAGTTAAAAGTTTAGTGTAAAAGTTTTTAGATGGGAAAATAGGAAATCTGTCAGTCTTTCTAATCCCTCAGTCTGCCAGAGTCATTGCACCGTATTGAGTTCAAGCGGGTTTGTTGAACTTCCCCTAACAATAGTTGAATTTGAATTATTTTCACCGCGAAACAATCCGAGCGAACCCTCAACGATCGGCAAAAGTGAGAGTTGAGCGCAGAGCGAAATATTTGAATGTTGTTTTCTAGCTATTGAGGTCACTCAGAGCTGAAGTTGAAGTCGGTATCGGAGTTAGAGTTGGAGCTGGGGCTTAAATGATCTTTATCGGGCGTTTGGTTTGACGATCATGAAGTATGTATAATTTTCTATATCAACGACTTTTCACAGTTTCAGCTGCTGTTTTTTTTTTGGCCATGACGCATCACAGCACAAACTTACAAACTTTCATTGGGTGCTGGTTTTATTGTTGAAAGGGGTCACTGAACGAAAGCAGACTTCCATCACACTAAATGCTTGAAAGTTATAGTATGATATCAAATGACATCGGATCAGTCAAGCGAAAATAAAGGTAACAGCTGCACCCAAAATGTCGGTAGAGTGAAGAGAAAAAGTAAAGAAAAAGGATTAGAGTTGATCGAACGAAATAAGTTGATTTCATTAGAGTGAAGGTGGCCATTATGTTGGTTATTTGAACAATCTTCTTAATTATAGCATGAAGAAGTGGACACTATTTATGTTAAGCAGCTGTTAAACAAGTGCCTTTGTTAATAACATTTATATGTTCTGTTAAGTATCTGTAGGCTAATTTAAAGCTGTTATGTTATGTTAAGCAGCTGTAAATGAAATGTTTTCTATTTTTAACAGTTCATTAAATTGCTTAAAAAGTTAATTTGAAACAAGAATTGTAAGCTGTGCTATCAGATGAAAATCTGATTGATTTTAAACAATTGTGAACCATTATTCCTTGGTTAAGTGTCATTTACTTAAACAACGTCTCAAAATAGAAAGTGATTAGATAATAAATTTCCTAGAAACGTCTAACAATAAGTTAATGCAACCTTGGAAAATTTCTAAACCGTTATTTGTTAACTGTTACTAACAGTTGAATGTTCTGTTAAGCGACTTTGGCGTGCTTGTAATCAATTTCCTACATTGCCTTTCACCCTAGAATGAGAAAACAAAGAGAACCTATTGAAATTTCAATGTCAGCCTATGACCAAAAATAAATACGGAGTAATCAAAATAGAAACATTACATCAGAGACGGAGACCACACAAGTTAGTCCCTCAGTTTGTTGAGGTAAAGGTCAGGGTGAGTAAGCTATGAGTATGTGACAAATTTCCATTTCATTTATGGGGTGCCAGAAGTAATCTCAACGAAACATTTACAGGAAATGCTGACAACGACAACGACAACGGGTAGTGTCGTGGGCAATGGAAAAGGGGTGAGATGCGGTTGGGTCACAATGTGACCACACAATCATTGACCATACGCTTTTTCCTCTTTTCCCCTATGGGTTTTAATTGTGTGAGTTCCCCTTCCCGTTCCCGTTCCGGGTACAACGTTCAAAGGGGTCATTCACGCTACCTATTGCGGGTCTCAGCACTTTCAAGTGCGTCATCAACAACGCAATTGTCTCCACATCTACTTACGACCAGCGGACATTGGTCATTGGCCCCACCCCCCAGCGACCCCGACACTTCGTACCTAGAAATTTGCTGAACTTGAAACGTCGTCATGCTGTCATGCAATAAAATCGTGAAAATTGTGCGCTCTATACAGTCGAGCTTGCCTATGTTCAACCTTTGTTTAACTTTCAGTTATGAGTTTCCAAAGCTCACTTTAAAAATCCATATACTTAGTATGTTTGTACATCTGGCAATTTTTGGAAACTTTTAGAAACATGCGGTACAAATTGCGTGGAAAAATTCTTTATGGAGGTCGAAACTAATTTTAAAAATTCTACAAAAACCTAATCTCCATATCTTTATGAAAATTTAGATCCCATTGTTGTATAATTCATAGAAAACTGTTCTGTGAAACTTTTTTAAAAGTGAATTAATTTGCTATAAAATTTAATTAAATTATATGAAATAATTTCTTTTACTTAAACAACTTCTCCTTAATTTAATGTTTACAAGAACATTGGGTTTGTTAATATGTATTTAAACAGTAATACGAGATTGTAATTCCATTTAGGAATGTTTGACTTTAGTTGTGTTTACTTTTCAGCCAGGGCATTCCAGGAAAGAACGACGACACCGAAACCCGTTGATGTTGGCACATTTCAAGCGATTAGCACTCGTATCCCAGAATGGGGATAAGATGGAGGAGAGGAGGCGGAATAGACTGTATTGAATAATTGCTGAAACCTTGAAATTGGCACAACAAACTGAGCTGCACAAACGCTGACAACAAATTACATACAAATAATTATGAAAAGAAGTTTGCGCATTATATGACAAAAATTCTTGCTCACAAAGCACAAAAAGAAATGAAAGAAATAAAATAATTGTAAAATGTAAGAAACACTTTGTTGTTGCCTCTGTTATTTTTGTATAATATCATGCAGCGCATGTGTGGCGATTTTCCGGGAATTGGTATCAGCATGAGTTCAAACGTAACCAACTCGGAGCGTAGTTTATCGTCATGTGAAGCGTGAGAACTCTGAGCTCTTGATATACTACTCGTGTTGTCTCTGTGGTCAATGTGGGTCACTTGAAGGTTTCCATTTCATTAGAATTTGCTTAGACAATGTGAGAGGGAAACCTCAAGCAAACTGGAAACATTTTCTTAAGATCAAAAGCGAAAGCTCTTCCGAATTACATTTAATTATTTTTTGGTATTTTCAAAGAATTACACATGTGTAATTTGATTTAAGTAAAGATTACTTATATTATATAATTTTAAAATAAAAAAATCATTAACAGTTTTTAATTTAATAAAGTGCTTCGACTTTACTACATTTACCCTAAATCAAGAACAATAAATCAGCAAATCAGCAGTATCAAGTCCCTAAGAATGAGAATAGGATGAGAACCAGTCTGATTTGTTCTAGAATCACGTACAACGCATAATTCGAATAAATTGAGAATACTTATTAGAAGCTAACTTGGATTCATCAACTTAATGGAAACAATAATAAAAATATCTGAGCTTATAGCTGCATTTTAGAGTACCAGACCACGGTATACCCTGTTAAATATATACACAAATATCCAACAGTATTCTTACAGTTCCTATTATCTTTCAGTTTATGTAGAAGATCGGAAATAGAGTCCTATTGACTTATAGGTCGAATACACTAGATCGACTTGAGTTGCTGATGAAACCATATTCAAACTGTAACACCCACTTCACTCATTTACCAATAACTACAGGGTATTGGAAAACAAATCTAAAGCAACCGAGAATTGTAATCGTAATCATAATAAGCGAATAAATGGTGGTAGGTGTAAGGCAAAAACTCGGAACGGAAGCGAGTCCATTCACCTCGAGCATATCACGCAGTCATCGGCCTGGCGAGCAATGACCCATGATATACTATGTGCTTACATAGGGAGAGAGAGAGGAATATCCTGGGATGGTCTAGGATTGGCAAGATTTATGGCAGTCGCGAGTTTAACGAACTCTCCAGGCAGAAACGCCTACGCCAAAGCAGAACATTGCTCAGGCGATTCTGGCCGGGATTACATAATGGCCAAACATGTTAGTATAAACAATACGGCGTTCCCTGAAATTGGCCTGGGTTAACTCGTGTATTTTGCGAGCAGCCCGCACAAGTTGGCCAATGTTGCGCAAGGGAGCCAAGTGACAACCGGAAGTTAACCTTGAAGTTTTGCAAGCGACAACAACAAACGACAAAGCTCTGGAGGAAGATGGAAGATGGAAAATGGGCAACCAACTGCGCATCTAACTGAACAGTTGAGGCAATGCCCCGGACCGGAGTTATTCCATGCCCCACCATCGCCCATCACCAGACCCGTGTTGGAAGTGGGAAGTGGGAAGCATGGAGGATACACAGATGCTAGGGGTTGGTGCTGTTTTGCGCCCTGCGGAAGCTTTCGCATTTTGTTGCTGGAACCGGAAGCTGGCAAGCAAATTCAGAGGAAAATGCTTCCCCGAAATATTTAGATTTCAAGGGTGACTTTCTGCTCGGCACCCGAAAACAAGAAGATGTCAGGGGAATTAGCCAACTGTGGAAGGGACATGAGATTGCCATGAGTTCAGGGCAAACACTTGACATTGAATCGATAACAAGTTCAAATTTCCACTTGTAAAGTGTGCAGAACTTTGCTTTGGTAACAGGATGAACTGCGGGCTTAGATAACGATTGCGAAAGTAACTTGAGGTGTTTGACATTGTTGATAGTTGCGAATGAGAAAAGAGAAAAGGGATGTAGAAAAAAAGGTAGTGGTTTTTCCCACCGATTGATTTTCCTAAGCCTATCAAATCAAGCAATCTGAGTGGCTAAAATTAGTCAAGGTTACTTAGTGTTTATTTAGCGCGACATTTGTGACTGGCAACAATTTGATGGAATCCGATGGAAAGGCTGATGGAGAGACCATAAAGTACAACGCTCGTAAACAAGGCTTAGCTGGTGGCCAACTTTGACCTACGCTGCGCAGACTTTATTAGCCAAGTTGCGCCCTGCCGCGAGCCAGAAAATTCTTACACATTCCCGTCATGCTACCGCTTCCCCTACATTCCTCCCAGCACCTCCTCTACCGCCTTTACCTTCCTCCGCGGAAGCTTCGAACTTCATTCACAAAATTGCCTTAGCCTTTGACTGCCTTTTAAGAAGCCAAGACAAGCTCAGGGACTGGAAAAGTTTTTACGAGGCGGCTAACAAATTGCGCGTTTTGGCCAACTCTAGGGTCAGGGGCAAGAGCACGTGTGCGTGCAACGTGTGGCATGTAAGTAAAGGAGAGCAACATTTAAAAGGCTGCTTAAAGGAAAGCCCGCGCCCTTTTACGCACGCGGATTTCCTGGAAAATTCACTCATTGTTATTTGAAATGCAAATTGAATTTGTGCGTTGCATGTAAACTACGGGGAGGGAAGTGGAGGCGAGGCTAGGTGGCAAGTAAGTGATAGCGACAACAATAGAAGATGACGCACTTAGGGGGTGTTTTTGTTGGTAGTAAATGTAACAGGCGCCTAAGCAATTTGGGCCCCAAATCAAATGCGCAACAGCGAGGCAAAGCTTTTTCGTATTTTGGCCAAAACGACAACAAAAAGTTACTTGCGGCCTTCGGCCAAAGAGCGGCAACCGCAGCGGGAATCGTCCGAGCTTCAAGAGAGCAAAGTTGAAGCGCGTGCAATGCCAAGGCAAAAGTTCGAGCAATGTCACAGAAGTACAGTCAACCTAAAAGCTTTTACCCCAAGAGCAACTGGCAAGAGCTTTACTCAGAGAGAGAGAGAGAGAGCGAGAGCGAGAGAGAGGCGCATGTGAAGCTTTCAGGGGTACTTTACGCAAGTGCCGTTATTATTTAGCGTCAATCAACGTTAAATGCCCTTCAACTTTTGTGGCGCGAGCGAGACGGCAACAGCGGGCGAAAATTTCCATTGCTCAAGTGAGAGCGTAGGCGCTACACACACACACACACACACACACACACACAATATATTCAAGGACTCGGCCACTACACAACAGCCAAGGCAAGGTTAACGTAAAAGCTCTCGCGCGAGAGCGAGACAGCATGCGAGGGGCAGCTTTTAGTGTGAGTGCCTCGCACCATAGCAGCCGGTGAAGTTCAAGGTTAAAGCTGAAGGATTTCTTGCTTTGACATTGCCAATGCCAGGCGTAATCTCCCCTCACACTCACACTCACTCTCTCTCGCTCTTGCTCTTGCTCTTGCTGTCTCCTTTCTCTGCCTCCTTGGAGCAAAGTCCACACGTGGCAATTGAGTGCGACTGAGGCAGAAGTTTCTCTTCTCTTTCTTGGCATACTTAGCGGCGCATGGAGCTGCTTATTGTTCGACTGGACCAGGACTTTTTCCTTTACTCTTCCCTTTCCCTTACCTTACTTTCCTTTCCCTACACACCTGCAGCATTATAACCTTGAACCACCCAACACCTCCCCTCCGCCCACACGACTGTTGATTACATTGCGGCGCGTGACTTTGATTTGATTTTTAAATGATTCTTTTAGCAGCTTTGCTCCGACTTTTACTTTTTTGTGTTCTTTTCTATCGGTTTCGTGGCACCTTTTTCCTCCGAATTTTCTGGCTGACATCCCACGCGCTGGCTGGATTTTCGTTAAAGGTCAACAAAAGGACGGATACTGTTATCATCCAGTCACGATGCCAGCAACGTAAAGTTGCATTTTAGCCACGTGTCGTCGTTGAAGTTTGTTTTATTAACTTATCTTCGGATGCGAGGGATCTGCAGAAGGAGCATTAAATGGCTGGCAGCTTATGGCAGATTAAGCCAACTTGTGCACGTGGCTGGCCAACTTTGACGCAATTAAAAGCTTCAGTGAACTCAAGTTTCAATTAAAAACAAATAAATACTTAAAGTTTAGTTCGAGTGACGTTTTATCATCGCAATAATGCGCGTTATGCCGAAAGGACATACCATTCACTATAAATAAAAGCCGGGCCTGGGCTTTGACCAGGCACTTGGCACAGGCACACACCCACTCTTGGCCTTCAACGTTGGCCACGTCAATGCCGAGGCGAGAGAGGAGCGAAGAGAAGGAGGAGGAGGGGAATGACAAGCTGGTCGGGTGCAATGGCAACCCTTGCACTTGAACTTGCGCACGCGGCAGTTGCATGTGTCGCACACTGGGTGGCGTATTTTGACCTTCAGCATGAGCTTTTCCACCGAGCTTATTTTTAGTAACAATACATATGTCAGAGAGAGAGACAGGGAGAGTGGGAGGGAGGTTGAGAGGGAGAGCGTTGCATTGAAAGGTCATTCGTATAGTCGCAAAGTGTGCGCGGGTTTTGCCCAGCATCGTTCAAGGTCATTGCTGCAGTCGCAACTGTTGGCGCAATGGCAACAACAACTACAATTGTAGCAACGACAACTAAGCGAACAACATACACAGTAATTATCTTACCTAACCCAACACAAACATTAGCTTTGGGGGTTGCTCGACCATTTTGGGTGGTTGCATTGGCATTGACATTGACGCAAATTGTTGAGGGTCAAGTGCACGGTCGTAATAAGAATGAATCAAATTAGTTGGACGGCCACTTTTCAAGGCACCTCCCTTAGCTGCAACCACCTGACGAATGGTACTTTAATGTACTGAACCTATTTCGATGGTTCCTTCCCTCTCTCCCCTTCTTTCTCTTTCTCTCTTTCATATAGTTGACCTTTCCGGTGAAGTACCTCCCACAGGTTGGCACCGCAGTCCCAGTCCGGATACTTGGCAAATTCTTTGTCGCTTAATCATCGCGTAATTGCAACAGCTGAAATATTAATCAGCATTGCAAAAAAGCGAACAAAAGTTATTTAAATTATACAAATGGTCAACGATGATATACCCTGTACTCAGTTCTGATGTAACACAATACGTATTTGCATTAAAAATCTTGCACAAATAATCGTTCATTTGATTGATATTAACATTTTATGATAAAAATCTATGTTGAATTTCTGACAAAAAAAGGAAAAATTTGTACTTTCATTTGGATATTTTTCAGTTGAATTAAGAAGTTCAATTCATTGATTAAATCGATATCTGCCCCTGGAAAACAATTGAAATAGTCTATGTACAGATTAATTTTTTCCTAGCTCAACTTTAAAAGCTGAAGGATACCGAGTGGCTTCTTCTTTTGCTCTACACTTTGTTTTCCCATTATGATGGAATTTTCAGGGGAGTTATAGAATATTTGTGTTCCAAAAAGATACTTATGATGAGCAGAAAACGACATACCAAACTTGAGAATTCTAGCTCTTAGAGTAATTGGAGTTGGATTCAAATAAAATTTAATATAATGAAATATAAAAAAGGCTTGCAGTGGAAAGAGTTTATTTTAAGTAGAGATTATGGCAATTTTTCAGGGACAAGTTCACAGAAGTCACGTTCAGTCTGTTTCCTACATGTTTTCAATGACAATCAAGCCTTTTAAAGTAATTTACAATAAGTACAGGGTATAATAAGTATGTTCTACGGCTTCGTTGTTCTGTTCATAATATAAAAAACGTAGATGTAAATATGTAGGCGTATATGTGAGTATACATATATACTTATTTAATATCAAATGATATGCAGTGCACAATTAAAAACGTTGACGCGCGTGGCAGGCCGTGGACCGAGGGATCAGCCCGGACTGGGAATGGGAATGGGACTGCGACTGGGCATTGTACTTTAGGGAATACGAGGGATTGACGTCGCCAGCGACGCGACGCATACAAAGCGGACGACGACCATGAGGGAAAGAAGTGCTTACAGGCCCTAATTAAGCGGTCAATATGGGTTCAAGGGTGCCGAGAAGCCCCGATGCCCCGGGTCCTTGTGCGCTTTATGCATTAGGAGCATTATGCAGACCACAGAGCACGATACAATGGACGTGACGACGAGGAGGCGACTGTGTTTGGGAGGGGAGGAAAGTAATGCGTTTAATCAGTGGTTCACTCACTCAATTCAAGGCAATGCCAATGCCAATGCAAAGCCAATCACAAAAGCAACTTGCAGTTATACTCGCACTCAAGTGCTTTCTGTGTTTTTCTCCGTTTCTCTGCTTGGAAGTGGAAGTGCAATGACAAAGAATTTGAATTGGAATCGAAGTCGAAGTCGAAATTCTCAAACTGAAGCAATGACTCTGCACTCGCCAGGGCGACAAAGTTCAGGGTCTACAGCTGCTTCTTACTTGCTTGATCTCTTCTTTCTTTTGTCTGCAATTCTGCAGAGGAAGCAGCTAATAAGTGCACTGAAAGACAAAAGACAAACCAACTTAAAATACTAAAAAAAAGAAGCCGAAACTGATGCCGGAAATATGTTGGCGATGCAGCGAACCAGACGACAATCCGGTTGGTCCAATTTTCTCAATGGAGCTGTCCTTGGCTGCTTTTATGTGGTCAGATTGAGTTGTGTGGGCTACGGCGGATGCTTAACCACACAGATTTATAAGTATCACTTACCAATTATAAGATCAAGCGGAATAATCGGTGCTATCTTCTCTCTTCCCATTTATTCTAAAGTATCTCGTTTGAGTTAAAGTTTGAACTGAGAATTATTTAAGTAGTTTAAATTAGTCTTCAAACTGCATAAAATGTTGAAAAACATATTTGGAATAAATTTATTTATTGTATAATGTTGAATATACAAATGATTAATAATAACTACTTTTGCATTCATCAGGAAATTTTTACTAATCAAAAACAAACGAATTTATAATTGGAATCTTAAGAATTTTGTGGTACAAATACATGATACTTATTTATTAAAAAAAAGAAGGGATATAAGGCTGTTTTAAATGAAAAGTTATCAAAATATGAATATAAAAGAAAATATATATAAAATATATTAAAAAGATTAAAGATATTAAATCTCTGACATTGCACCAACACCGAATTATTTTTCGCTTCCTGATTGATTTATTTAGATATATGCCCATAATTAATCTTATAATCAAGCCTATTTCTATTATATTATATCATAACAGATTTTCTATTATATTATTTCTCCCTTTCAGCCTCTCCAGCATATATAGTACTATATATGCATGTAACAAATTCTTCCTTCAGTTCTTATTTCAACTGAAGTCTTCATGCCTTTTCTCAACATGTCTCTCCGTTTCTCTCCCATTCTCTGTGTAATTTCCCTGCCTTAGCCTTGACATAAATTTGGTGAGTATGCTCATAAAAATTCGCAATTCTGCAGAGTTTGTAGAGGTTTCTTTGGCTCGATGTCATCGCTGTGCATTTCTGGGTGTGATTTATGGCGACTCCTTTGTGAATTATGCAAAAAGTTGTCTGTTTATTATTGTATGCGAAGCACGTTACCAGCAGAATCCCAGGACATATAATTTAAGGCAATTATGTTGGGATGGTAGAGGCTTCTTTCTCATATGAGTAAGCGACAATTTTCAACTGAATGTGGGCGTGATCTCAGTGAGAAAGCGCAATATCAGAGCTGGACGAGCCATTGAACTCATTGCCAGATGCTATAAATAGAGATAGATTTGTGGTGAAATAACAAATGCCTTGTAAATCGAGTCCCTAGGGAGACGTTGTCTGTTATTATTGCTGCCAACTCGTATATATACTTATGTTTATACTTGATCGCTTATCGGACACTTGCCTGGTCGCAATAACAAACAACGCGTCGAGTGCTGTCAACAGTTCACAGAGTTTGTTGATCTTGATGTAAGTGTAACTCGAAGAGTCACAGAATATTGAACAATAACCCAAACAGGAAACAAACTGAAACGTGAGACACCTTGGGCAGAGAATTAACATCAACATCAACATTAAATCGGTGAGTCATGAACAAACCGCAGACAACAGGAGCCCAACTCAACGGTCTCAGGTCAGGGTCAGGGACTAGAGACACAGAGACATGAACATTATTATGGCTAAATTTGGAGCTAAAACAACAACAGCAAGCGGCATATTTTCCACGCTCAAAATTAGGTCAAGTTTTGGATTGCCAAGCAAACTTTAAGCTCGAAGCTCCTCTGTTTTCTGATCGCGGCACAAGACGTCGACGAATTGAAGTCAAGGTATCCACGAGATACTCGTAGTCGGTGTGTGAAGTGAAGGTTTTTCCTCAACTCTGTGGGCTATTTAGAGCGTCAGCGTCAATATTTGGACCTGGGCGTCGCCAAACAGTCGAAACAATTTCAACGCCATTGACTGACCTTAGCTAACTATACATTTTGGTCTGAGCTGAGCTGAGCTGAAGGCAAAGTTAGCCGCAGCTGAACTGAGCTGATCTTTGGGTTGGGCTTTGAACTTGAACAGCCAGCAAACAAACAGACAGACAGACTGACAAAGAAATAAATAAACGACCAAACAAATTGGAAAACCAAACCGAATCGCAGCTACATTGACAGCAGCACTTAGAAGTTTGACAGTCGCCCGCATGCACAGCTCGAAATACAGATACAGATACAGATACAGATACAGAGACAGATACAGATACAGTGTTGATATCACGGTCCACAAATCGAAACCAGTTTTCCTTCGCATGTATATAATAAATGAATGAAACACCGTTAGACGTGAATAAACTACAAACACTTCCGATATTTCAATATTCAAATATCATAGCCACAGCCCTCTCGCTTGATTGTTTATCTTTTCGGATTCGATTTCAATTCCGATTCCGATTCCGTTTCCATTTTCAACGCCCAATGACATATGAAGTTTAAGTCGCAAACAGACCTCAGTGTGGGGCCAACTCATCTCTGTGACTTCCTCAAGCAATTAATCACGAATTAAATCGAAAACCGATCGCAATTTGACCACCAATTATTTAAAGTTTAATTAATTATTTAAAGTCAATTTTAGATCAATTGTAGTTAAAATGTTAATTGATGGTGAATCAGAGGTAGATCGAAGCGAATTAGCAAATAGACAAATTTATTTAAACAAATTTTACTAATATATTTATAATAACTAAAGTCTCATAAGAATATTTAAATATTCGATTAATATTTGGTAATTGGTTTAATATAAATAATAGCTAAACACTTCTGACATTGCAAAGTTTTAACCTAAAAACAGTAGCCTTCTAATCTGAAACTCAAATTAATTTATGATGTTAAATAACAATTTAAACTTCTATTTGATAGGATGAATCTATAAACACTCTCATATTTTAAAATGTTAAAGTGTCAAACCTTGAACTTAAAATTAAATGCAACAAATGAAACTGAACTTTATATGCCACAGATCCGAAAATATATTTTCTCATTCAACTTTATGGAATGCCCACATTAATTTGATTAATTTTATGATTTTAGTACATATAAATAAATAAATACACAATTTTTCCATGTATCCCAAATATTTAAATGGCAAATATATTCATAATTCTCCTGAGCCAGTTTTCGGAAGCATCGCACGTTCGACGATCTGTCTGGCGCGGAATGGTCATAGCTCACACACACACAGATACCTATACATATAAGCATTCAAAAATATGTACACCTACCTAACGACTGACAAATGTCTGTCTGTATATAACAACCGCTTTAGTCGTTCAGCCTTGATCTTGGCAATATGATAACCCTAACCTTGAGCAACGTTTTTTTATTTGATTTTTTGTTGCTTCAATCTGTGTGTGTACCTGTGTGTGTGTCTTTTATTGTTGTTGTATTTTTTGTATGTATATTTTAATGTCTTTTTTTTATTTTGCTCTCGTCGCGTTTATTAGAATTTGCTTTAAGTAAAGGAAAAAAAAATTAACATTTACTTTGGATCGTCTGCGTTTTCAATTAAGGTGCGCTTCCCACCTAACCCCCCTCAAGTTCTCTCTCTCTCTCTCTCTCTCCCCCCTGATGCTAAAACTGGAACGCTAATCAGCCAAAACGACAGACACAACGTCAGAGCATCAAGATAAGAGCGAATTTGTTGTCGGCTCTGACTTCCGCTTGGCTTCGGCTTCGACTTCGTCTCTATCTCCGACTTTGCAAACTGAAAACTGACAACTGAAACTAGTCACCCGAGTGTGATCCGTTCAAGTTCAGGTCATTAATTAAAAGCACGAGCCCCCACGGTTGATTATACATGAATATATACATATTCTCATAAGTATATATTTATTTGATTTAATTTTATTTCAACTGACCATCAGAGGCCTACGATCATTATGTCTTTTGACTCTTGGGCAGTTTCAAGTTCAAATAATTATTTCTTGAAAATTTAAACAAATATTTTTAGTTGACTAAATTTTTAGATAAACTGAAAAAATTAAGTTTACAGGGTATTTTTTAATTCTGCTTAGCTCTAAGTGCTTTTCACCCCTTGTCCTTGACCATAAACTCGAAATCATATTGTTTTTTTTTTTTGTTTGTGTATTCATTCTGTTTTCTTTTGAAAGCTGTTTCAAGCAATTTGGCTGCTGCTGCTTTTTATTTGCCAAATTATCGCTTATTATTCAGTGCGACTTTTGTTGAGAGTTTAATTTGTTAATTAGATAAATAGAAATGTTATTTACGAGGCTCTGAGGTGCGGCGGTAACCCCCCTCCTGAGCTTAACCTTGAATGTTCCAAAAGGCAAACGAGGTACTTTTTTTCAAACATCTCTTTGCTTACGTCTTGCAAAAGTAAATCAAGACGGCCATAAAATATGCCCCGAAAAAGCGTTAAAATTCTAAATAAACAAAGCAAAAGCGGCGACAAAAGCAAAACAAATGCAAAGTTCGAGTACATTTAAAAAAAAAAATAAAATTATATATATTTCGTCTATATATGTATGTATATACATTAGGGTGTCCCTTATTTGGTCAAAGTCAATATTTTTAAACGCATACGGGCTAGTTTTGTTCATTAGGTCCTAAAGGACTCAGAAATAAATTTTCACCTCAATCGGAGTATGATAACCCGTGCCGACTTGGATCGGAAAATTTAAAAATTATATAGGAAAAAAAAATTTTTTTTTAATTTTTTTAATTTTTTATTTTTTTATTTTGTTCATTTGGACCAAAAGAACAAAATAAAAAAATAAAAAATTAAAAAAATTAAAAAAAAATTTTTTTTTCCTATATAATTTTTAAATTTTCCGATCCAAGTCGGCACGGGTTATCATACTCCGATTGAGGTGAAAATTTATTTCTGAGTCCTTTAGGACCTAATGAACAAAACTAGCCCGTATGCGTTTAAAAATATTGACTTTGACCAAATAAGGGACACCCTAATATACATATTAAAAATTCCATTGCTTTATTCTGATTTCAATGCACTTTTTATACCCTTGTTAAGGGTATTTAAAGTAAATCACAAAATGTGTAACGTGGCAAAGGAGCGTGGCAGACCCCATAAAATATATGTATATATTCAGGATCAGACTGAATCTGTCTGGAGGAATCTTAGCACAGATCCCTTTATGTTCTCTTTTATGTTATTCCCAAAATCAACACAGCCAAATGGATGTACCATTTCTTGAACACTAATTTTTAGTTCTTGTCTCTATTCAAGTGACCAAAAAATTAAGGAATTTTTTGAAAGCCTTGCACAAACATTTTTTTTTAAAGATGACTCCTCATTTAAACATTTTTTATTTTTATTCTATAAAGAATGAAATACTTAATATTAACAAAATATTTTCTTATTGCTTTAACTTGTTTGTTTCAGTCAAATTTTTGTATATTCGTCTTAAATTGCTTGTACATTAAAATGTATATTAATTTCAGATTTATCTGACCACGCCTACTCCAAACTCATAGACTTTCATTTAGCTGCCATAGGAACGAGCAGTCGAAAACTAAATACAGGGTATCAAGTGTTCGGAGTGCCAATGATAACCTTTCATTCTTGTTGCTGTTGTTGTTGTTTTTATAAGCAAGCGCTGCTGCAACAAAGCGGCGAGAGAAAGAGAGAGAAGAGAGCGTATCAAATAATAATAACAGCAACACCAACAAAGCAACAACAACAACAACAGCAACAACATGCCCAGACAATAACAAAACAAAGCGACGCGTCCTTGAAATGCGACAGGGCCGCTAAACTCAAGCGACGTCGCGACGTCGACGCAAATAACTCACAACAACACTGCACAGATGGAGCAGGGGGGAAAGGGGGGAGAGAGAGAAAGAGCGAGGGCTGGTTGTATGACGTATTACAGTGCGGTGAGTAAGTGTTGCAACTGTTGACGTCGACAATGCAAAATTTAAATACAAATTTGTATTTCATTTTACACTTGTATGTTACAATAATAGATATCAAATTGAATTATTTAATGTAATTATCAATCAGTCAAATGAATTGCAGGGCATAAGCGAGTCTATCACTCATTTGGTTTACTTCTATATACTTAAAGCCTGCACTTGATATTACGTTTCTGTATGCACATATATTTTGTTGTTGCGACTTAATTTCAATTTGGGCAAAGTGCAAGAAATTGCAAGTAAGTCGAGGTTCAAGGACTTTTCATGCACTTCACTCAAACAGAGGGAGGAGAGACAGAGAGAGAGAGAGACAGAGAGAAGTGCATAATGCAGAATCACGATTCACGAATCAAGAATCAAGAATGAATGCATTAATTGTGCGACTCGTAATTGGGGCGTTTCCAACAATCGGAACAACACCTTTGTTCAGGGCTTTTTCTTTTATTGAGTTCTGCTTGCTAATTTGCCGCTCTAGTTAATTCCTGATGAAATGCTAATTCAATGCCCAATGCCAGCGATATGCTATTGAATTCACCATCAATCAAAATACGCATTTCAAATTCGGACTATTTCAAAAAATAAGAAATTTATGTGCCAAATCGCACGTTTTGTGGTTTTTCATGTTCATAGATGCATTCCCTTTTTGATTTGTGGCTCGTTAAAATCTTTGGAACATTTCCACAAATTATAACCGACACGTGGACGCCTCCATTTGATTAAAGCCATTTATGCTCGACTCTTTAATTACTATTGTTGCCAGGGGAGATTGAGATCGACGTCGAGTTGTCGATGAATCTTGGCACACGCCGTCAATGTCCAAGCCCGAAACTAGCAGCAATAACAACAACAACAACGACAAAACAGGAATATTTCGCACATCAAAACAAAATACACACACACACAAACTCACTTACTTAATTATATAGCAACAACAATATTCGAAAATAATAATAACAAAACAGCAATATTAATAAACAATAATTGTTCAAGGTCGAGATATGAATTTCGCTTAGAACAAAACAAATGCGAAATAAACAACAAGAACAATAATAACAAGTCGTCATCAGACAAAGTCAGTTGCTCGACTTTGGAGCACCCTGGACTTCAATTTCTATTCATTACTGTGTTATTCGAGAATGTTATCTGACATTCCATTCTAAATACAAATTCACAATACTTGTAATAAAACAAATCTTAAATGTATCTAAGCCATAAAATACCCTTGCAAACTTGCAGTACGGGGTATTAAAACAACAGGTGAATGGAGGGGATATATATTTCAGTGGAACTGGAGTTGGTTTAAATGGAATATTAAGGAATTAATCGAGCTACAAGTGTGAAATTTAAGAGCTACATTAACTAGTAAATAACCAATTTGATTACCTAATCATACGATCAAATGAATAGATTATTGAAAGTGAATCTTAAGGAAGTCAAAGACAAGAATGAAAGCATTGATTAAGCAGTTTCTGCATAGAATTTAAGTATATTTAAATGAAAGCAACTACTACTGTCGTCAGACTGACATCAATTTCAGTTAATCCATTGAAAATGATGTCACTGGATTCTGTTTGTGATTTTGCTGTTTTCAGCGATATTTCAGCCAGCTCTATCCCGACAACTGCGCATTGTATTTATGCATAGTAAAAACTATTTTTGAAAACTTTCAAATAAACATGCATACAAAAACAAATAAATCTACACATCTCGAAAACACTTAAATATACACAGATACAAATACATACATATATGCATATGGAATCACATTTATTCCTACACAAATACTGTTCCTACTTCTTCCCGTAATAAATGTACTCATAGGCTTTGTTTTGGTTGCCTATGCTCGTTATTTGATCGCCAGCGAGAATCTTGACGAAGGTCGCGGCGTTGGCGGCAAATACGAAGGAGATGACGAAAACGAAGACGACAACGAAGAAGCAACGAAGAAGCCGAAGCCAAAGCGCGCTCAAGGTCATTTCTCGCGTGTGAGCATTTGAATAATTAAGTGCGAAATAAATTAATTTCAGTAGAACTTTTTAGCATGCGTCGCCTTATTTAGTAGTATTTTTGCCATATTGAATCAACACACACACACAATATTTAGTTTTATTTGGTGGTCAGTCAGTGAATGAGTCTACAGAGATTTAACATTTAAATAATTATAGCCTTATGGAGGTTAAATGTGGTGTGCAGTTTGTAGTTTCATTTGTAGTAACAAACTCTTAATAGTAGCTTTTTTTCTTAATTATTCTCCCTCTCGAAGTTTTTTTCTCCAAAAAGTAACAGGACCTCTTTCTCACGAGCTATAACAGAGGCACTTTTTCGAAAGTATTCGATACTCTGAATATTTTGACAGATACTAAAGAGTTTAAATGTGACTATTCTGTAAGTACGACTATTTGATGATGCAAGATGAGGGAATGATCGTGATAATGTCCTTCAGTTAAATACATATAAAAGGGATCGTGGCAACAAAGCTAACTACAAAATGTCATAATACTTAGACGTAATCTACGCTCTTATTAATACTGCTGATAACTCCAACAAATGGAAATATTTAATTTAAGAAAATTAATTTTTAATTTGAAAAAGTACAAATTGAACGAACTAGATAAACGATTTGAGCGTTCATCAAAAAGTTAAATAAAAAAACGCAAAATTAAAGTTATAAAAACAAAGTAATGCATTGAAATTCGATTAGAAAATTTTAAAATAATAAATCATAATTAATTTATAATATTAAGTTAAACAATTAAAGCGGCTTAAAAATTATGGACAACATTTAAGCAAATGGCAAAAAAGTTTTACTTTAAGACCCTGTTCTTAAAAAGTAGAAATTGTCTAGTATGTTGGTCAAAAGCGCTATGGAAAATGCTTTTTTAAATAACTATCGAATGGGATGAATTTCGGGACGGATCTAGTCTAAGTGTAAGGCTCATATATACATATATCTCCATCTTTCAGAGGATTTGGAAAGCGGTTCCGCAATCCGAAATCTCAAACATTTTGGAGTTTTGCAGTTGTGAAACATATGAATGTACGAGTATGCATGTAGATTGCAGTCAAAAAGTAGTTAACTTTTAACTGAAACCGAAACTGACCGAGCTGGAATGCAACAAGCTAACAATGGCAACCAGAAGAGAGAGCGAGAAAGATAGATTTGCGCTGCGGCCGCCGCGGCGTTGCCGTGAAAGTTGCGGCCCGTGAAAGTGAAAATGAAAATTGTTGCTGTTGCTATTGGTGTGGCCACCACATGTAGCATGAAAACCCACTGACATCAATTCGAGTAATTGATTGATAGAGTGAGGAGAGCCGAAGGGGAGAGGGAGGGTTGGAGACAAGGGGTTGTCACGGCAAATGTGAGAGCGCAGAAAATCGGCAAGTAAATTGTAAATAAAATATACATACTATTTTTTAACAACTGTTGTTGCATTTCGTCTCAGCAATTAAATGAGTTATTAATTATATTATAGGTATTTGCATTTATTGCCATAACAAAATAAAAAAATAAGGCACTGTGACCTTGAGACAACATACATACATTTAGCAGAATAATATTCATACATATATTTATAAACAAATTTTGTGAGTCAGATATGTATGATAAAATTGTATTAGCAACTGGTTTGCTTAGCAAAGTAATTATTATAAATTATACTATTCAATTTAAGCAACTTGCAAATTATAAATCCGTAAACAATATTATTTGAATTTTTTTATTTAAGAGCCATTAGAATCAAAATAAGACTAATTTTGAGATTTTTACACGTTTTTAAGAGTTGTTTTTATTATGGTTTTGGGTGAATTTTAGCTAAGCTTCCTTAAGGATATTTATTTTTTTTTTCTGACTTATCTATGTATTTTTTAATTATATTTTGTTTTAACGGACAAAGCTTGTATGATTGCATATATGTTTTTGGGTGCAGATTGCATTGCAAAACAAAAACAAAAAACAGCACGCTGACACCAAGTGACGCTGACGTTGACGCTGACGCAGCTGAACTTTGTTATCATGCGCTTTTAAAGTGTAAGTGCACTCGAAGCCGGCGTGCAGCGCTTAGCGTTGTGATAAAAACCGCCGGCAAAAATGGCGTGGAACAGCGCTAACAGAAGAGAGAAAGAAAATGCAAGTTGATAAATTGCCGAAAGCTTCCACATAAGAGAGACTACGGTTAAGAGTAAACTGTCAAAAGAGCTTTTTGGCCGCATGCTGAGGTGAGTTTAAGGCCTAATATAGTTGTTGTTGCAATTAAGAGTAAATTTAAGACGATTAAGAAGCTCCAACATAATAACCGCATGTAAACGGATAAGAGAAATAGGCATTCAATAATAAAAACACATTTTGTTAATAATACAGTCAGAACTTTGATGACAATTATTAAACAATCAAAATGGTTAAACATTTCCTTTTACATATTTCATTAACTGTACTACTTTGTCGCAAAATGCGTTTAACGGACTGACGCCGGTTGACGTTGACGACGACAGCGGGTGCAAGCTCGACCTTGACCGTGAAATTTAAATTTAGAAGCTACGGCCGGCTACGACGTAAAAAAAAATGCTAAAAGCTTTCGACTTTCTTTGTGTTAGTATAAAATGACTTGTATAAGCAAATACACACAAACTTACTTAATGCTTATTTTCGAATTTTAAATTTAGCGCCACAAAAACGATAAGTAGCAATTACACTTGATTTAACATCGATAAGAAGACTCCTCAGCTAATGCTATCGAGAATCGATAATCTGTTAGCTAAATTTGAAATCGAAGTTGATATGCGATCGCAACGATGGTTCCGGAGTAACCGTGCTCGGAAGCGCAATTTAAATGTGAACTTGTATTTAGTTCATGAAACCCAATAATTATAAATTAGCTAAAATAAATGGGACTTGATATGATTAATTCTAAATAAAAAATTACAAATTCAACAAAATTATAATTAAAATTAATGTGATATTTTCAAAATTCTACCTTGCTCGCTAAAAATTAAAATTATTTAAAATGAACTAGCTGCTCGCCAAGTAGTTCAAAATTTTAATGTGCCGAACATGCTCATCGAGCATAATTTCGTCGTGTGCCGTCGATGTGGTGCTATCGAAAATTGGTCTTAATTAATTTAATTAACTTAATTATTTTAAATGAAATAAAGCACAAATTCAATTAAAAAATGAAGTAAAATATTTTATAAAAAAAAGTTTGAAAAGTAGACAAAAATATAACAAAAATTCCTGTGAAAGTTTCGAAATTCTGCTTCAAATTAAGCAAAACCCAAATTTAGGTCATATTTTAAAAACGAGTTAAATGTGGAATTGAGTTATCCGTGTGGCCACTTTTTTTTGCGCCAAGCATGGCCAAGGTTGCCACATGAATCATTTTACCGTCAGGCAACTTTCTTAGTAGAGTTATGCTTTTTAGTACAATTAGCTGAATAAGTTTAATCGTTCGTTTTTCAGTCGTGAACTAAATCAGTCATTTAGTTCAGTTGGTCATATATGAAATTGAAATATTGTTACAAGTAAATAAAGAAGAAATTGTATATAATTCTAATTGTATTTCTCTAAGAAAATTAAAATAATTTTAAAGAAATTACTGACCAACTGCAAAATGAACAATTTAGTTCATGATTGACTGAATAAGTTCATTCGTTCATCTGAATGACCCGTTCATTTGAACTTTTCAGAACGAAACGACACAACTCTATTCTTAGGCACGTTTATTAAACACCAACTTTGTTTGTTAAGCTAACTTTGTTAAGAGTCCTTACTATACTCACACAGTTGCAGAAGAAAGCTGCGCATCAGCAAACGTTAATCCGGCGAATTGAAAGTTCATTCATATCCAAAATGTTGGAGGAAACGTTTAGTGAATATTTCCTGTGCAATTTCAATGATGCAGTGCATCCAGAGGGTAAGTGAGCAAGTGAATCACATAAGCGTGTATCAAATGTACATATTGTCCAACAGATTTGCCGGCTAATGAAAGACTTTGCAAGCTGTGGACAAGCGAGGAGCTCTGGACGTTGGAAGAGATCCAAATAATTATCAAACGTTGGCAGGAGGAGCAGGGGAAAGATCCGTTGGAGGGCGAGGCCAGGGGAGAGGAGCTGCTGAGCGACTTTCTGCAATTGATCTTCGCCTTTGTGCAGAACAATTTCACTGGCCCCTTTGATAGGCTGACATCCTGCACAGAAATGTTGTCCAACTTGCAGCTGGACAACTGTGATCCCTTGGAGCAACTAAAGGCCAGCGGAGAGGAACTGAATCCCAATGTAAAGACAGCTCAATTGTTGCTCATAGCCAAGCAAATGATGGATGCTTTGATTGCTGCTCATCCCACATCGAAGGTAGGTTCCTGGGGAATCAATCCCCTGCCAATCCCTAGCTAATCTTGTTGCATTCTCGACAGCTACTCATTTGGTGGCGTCTGCGCTTGATTTGCCTGCACCAACATGTTCTGGACGACCTAGCTGGCGCCTTGTACGAGGAGTTCAAAGTGGCAGCAGAGGATTTGCACGTCCACCTGGAGGCGTTTGCCACAAAGGAGCTGCAGGCTCTACTGCTGCTCGAGCTGGCTAATGGCTATCTGCAGTTCCATCGCTCGGACCTGGCGTGCCAGAAGCTGGACGAGCTCTGTGCGCATCTGCAGGTAGAACTGAAGGTGGAGGGACTGCTGGGCATGCGCACCAAGTTCCAGCAGAAGGCGCTGCCACAGCTCTGCCTCAAGGTGGTGCAGGATCAGGATCAGGGCTTACCCACGGCAAGGATGAGCAATGCCCAGACCACATTGCCGCAGCTGCTGCTCCTGGAGGATGACACACGCCTGGAGCGGATTCGGTTTATCGAGCCGCAGGACAACGAGGTGATGACTCTGCCCAGCGTGCTCCAGGCGCTCGTCCTGGCCAAGGTGTAAGTGCAACTCTGTCGGAGATTAAATGGAAATATATCTATTGATTGACTCCCATTTCTAGCAAGCAACTGAAGCGTTCGCAGCCCAAGGATCGCCTGGCGGATGAGCAACTGGAGCCGTATACACAAACGTTGCTCTACCAGGAGCACGGACCGCTGCAGGTGCGTCAGGCGGCGCTGCTCCTGAACTGCCACCAGGAGTCGGGCCAACGACGCACCGTGGAGCGCAGCTGGAAACAGTGCGAGGAGTGCGTCAAGTTGCTGGACACCGTGGAGCAACATCCGTTGCGCACACGTCTGTCGTACGGATTTGCGGCCTTCCTGCAACCCAAGTGGCAGGTGCAGCTGCAGCTTGTGGATCTGCTGCGTTCCCTGGGCATGACCAAGACCGCCTTGGACATCTGCCTGCAGATCCATGCCTGGGCGCAGGTCATCGAGTGCTACACCAGCCTGGAGCTGCGTCACAAGGCGGCGGAGATTATACGCCAGGAGCTGGAGAAGAATCCCACTGCACTGCTGTACTGCCTGCTCGGCGATGCCATCGATGATCCCCAGTGTTACGAGCAGGCGTGGCAGCACTCCAAGCAGACCAGTGGCAAGGCCCAAGCCTACTGGGGCAACTACTTCTACCGGCGAGCGGACTACGCCCAGGCCATCGGACACTACGAGCAGTCGCTGGAGATCAACTCGCTGCAGGAATCGATCCTGCTGCGTTGCGGCTACTCGGCCATTCAGCTGGAACGCTGGGAGGTGGCTGTCAAGTGTTATCTGGCCTACACGCACCTGGAGCCCAACGGATTTGAGTCATGGAACAATCTGGGCAAGGCCTTGATCAAGCTGGGAGACAAGCCACGGGCCCATCGCCTCCTCGGGGAATCCCTAAAGTGCAACTACAGCAACTGGAAGGTTTGGGAGAACTACATGCTCGTATCCGTGGACACGAGCCACTGGGAGGATGCCATGCGGGCCTATCAGCGTCTGGGCGAGCTCAAGCAGCACTATCTGGACGAGGAGGTGCTGACGAGAATCGTCTACGGCATTGCCCGCCAGATGCAGTCGGACTCCACATCGCAGGCTGCCTCCAGTTCGCTGCAGCGTCGCGTCTCTCAACTGCTGGGCCAACAGTGCGTCCAGCATGGCAACGAGCCCATGGTCTGGGAACTGGCCGCCCTGGTGGCAGTGACGCCTCTCAAGAAGGCGGAGCGCCTGGTGAAATCCTATCGTGCCTACACGGCCAAGCAGATGGGCTGGGAGACGAAGTCGGCGCACGCCAAGAAGGCGCTGAGTCTCTGCCTGGAGGTGGCCGAGTTGTCCCAGGCGGCCATCAAGGAGCACGCAGCGGACGAGAGCGAGGCGACGATCACCTCGCAGCTCAACTCCAGCCGCTTGGCGGCCACCTCCTGTCTGAATGCCCTGAAGCGCGCCAGTCTCGTGGAGGTGCCCAAGGAGCAGCAGGCTCAGATGGACGAGCTGGAGCAGCAGCTGACCGAGCTCACCAGGATTGTGCAGCAGCGCATGCAGAGGACGACGTAGTGTCATGTTCACTCCCACTGTTGATTCCCACTTGTACATACATGTGTATTTGTACTAATAATATATACATATTTAATAGTAATAAAGCTAAGCTTATAGCGTATTTAACTTGGTTGTGATCAGGACGCGCACGCTCTGATCAAAGGCACCGGCGACGGCCAGTCCGAGCTTGTCCGGATGCCAGTCGAAGCTGTGCACCGGCTGGGAGCTCAGTGTCACGGCGCTGACCATGTGCAGCTTGCCAGCGACGCCCTCCTTGTTGCCATCCGCATCCTCGATGACCCGCCGGTCGGGATACTCGTATTTCCACAGGCGTATGGAACCAGTTCCTCCGCCGGTGAGGAAAACATCACGATTCTGCGGCACATGACGCACAGTCCACACAGTGGCCTTTGGTCCACTGATGACGCCATTTGTGCCCACGCTGCGACCTGCATTGCGCTCCTCCACCCAGCTGAATCCCTTGCTGGGATGCTGGGTTCTCATATCATAGACCAAGAGACCGCCCTCGAGGGTCGTCACCGCTAGCTTGTTCATGGGAATATCGCGACGATCAAACTCCAGCCCACAGATGCCATTCTTGATGGTCGCCTCCCAGCGCACGGCCAGCGCGCGCAGATCAAAGAGCTTCAAGTCGCCGTTGTCGTAGCCGGCGGCAACGATGCGCTCCTGCTCGTTGAAGGTGTTCCCGAAGGCCACGGCCCAGCAGTCGCGTCGCAGACTCGACTTGTTGATGCCATCGCCCATTTGGAGATTTGGCGGCGGCGATATGTCGACAACGGGCTCCTGGCCCTGACGTATGTCCCACACCTTGACGGCACCGTCGCGACTGCCAGTGACGATCTCTGGTGCTCCGCACTCCAGCTGAGTGCCGCCAATGGCGTCGATGCAGTTGATGATGCCGCTGTGCGCCTTCACGTTGTACACGGCCATGTCGGGTCGCTCCAAATCGCTGAAAAATGAATGAACTACAATTTGGGGACTCTCCCAATTATTCCATGTGGCACTTACAGCACTTGGAGGCGTCCCTCGAAGTCGCCGATGGCCAGGTGACGATTGCGCAGTGAGGAGGCGCCAAAGGTGCCGCACTTGAAGGCCGCCTTCTTCTCCACGGACTTCACCTTGACCAGCTTGTCCTCGTTCAGCTCGAAGATGTCCAATATCCCATGACTATTCGGCTTGGAGCCAAGCACCACAAATTTGGCCGAGAGTGGAATCCACTTGGTGTCGTAGACCGTGTAGTTCATGGCCTCGTGCAAATGCTCAATCAGTTGCGGCTTGTCCATCTTGCCGGGCTGTCCTTACTGATCAGTTGTACTTTTATTGAGCTAAGTTTAAATTACGATTGAATTGTTTGAGTTTTTAAACAAACAATTTGTTTTCAAAGTCAACATCGTTGCTTTGGTGATGATTTCTAGGGTTGTCATAGCAACAAGCTTGTAATCGATATGCCACTCGTTGCCACAAACGATTGTTGTTGTCCTATCGATTGTTGATTGGAGTTATCGAACGTAAATTGGATGCCGTAACAACGCAAAGTATACAAAAGAAATCAAATTTATTAAATAAAAAACTATTAAAATGCTGCGTCAGTTGCTGAATCACACTTCGGCGACGGCCGCCAAGACAGGCAGCAACGATTTCGCATTGGAATTTGTGCGCTGGCGACGAAAGCCGCGCTGGCTGCCGGTGGCAAAGAGCAAAGTGTTCCGCGTGCCCGAGCGAAAGAAGCAGACGGACGAGGAGCGCACGGAGCTAATGCGGCTGCACAATCAGTACAAGTGAGCAACAATATACATTTCAAACTTAGAATACAAATTAATTAAAATGTTAATATATAGAACCCAGTTACGCTCGGTGCGGCAGTATTTGAGGGAGGAGGCGATCCATAATCAGGAGACGTCCACGGCGGATCACATTGTGCTGACGCCGGAGCAGGAGGAGGCCGAGTTTCAGCATTGCATGGCTGTGAATGCTGCGTGGAATGCAAATATTGCCAGTGAGCGTGACGCGCGTCTGGCCAAGGAGCGAGAGGAGAAGGTGGCCTATGTCCAGGAACGACTCGATTCTGGCAAATTGCGAGATGAGGAACGCCGCGAGCGGGCGGACGAGCGCGTTCGACAGGAGATCGAGGCATCCAAGACATTCGTTACCCGGGACAATCTGGATGAGGCCATTGAGACGGCACTGGCCAATCCTGTGGACCATAACTTTGCCATTGATGGCGCTGGCAATCTGTACAGGGGGCGTGCCACGAATGCGCTAAACAATTGAGACTAGGAATCGTATATTAAAGAGCATTTTCTGATCACTGATAAATAGAGTGTAAATAATTTATAATTAATCTCGCTCCTAAACTAAACTACTCGTATGTAAAAGAACAGACTGTACTGTGTGCTATGTGGAGGAGGCAGCTCCACTTGCCGCCGCTGGTGTCGCCTGCCGATGTTGCCGCGTCGCCGTCTCCTGCTGCTCGAAGAGATGCACCCAGTCCGGTGTGGCCTTCAGCTTGGCCTGAATCGTGCCTAGATTGATCATGTCCCCGCTGCGCTGCTCTCGGTTACTGCTAATGGACATGAGTTCCTAAAGAAATCAAAAAGAACATATCAAATCTGATGGATTTATATAAAATTCAACTTACCTGCAGGAAACCCGACTCCAGGCCCATGTCCAAATCGAAACGTGTGTCGCCCAGCAACAATTTAACACGTCCCGATTTGTAGCGCAAGATCTTGCCAATTTGTCCCTCCTCCAGCTGGTGCAAGACACTGTGCTTGGGCACACTGGCTGCTGTGGATGTGGGAACTGGACTGTTGGCCCGATCCGTTGATGTACTAGGAGGCGCAGGCTTCTCTGTTGGAGCGGGTGCATCGTCAGCATCGTCTGTCACACATGGAAGCACGTTGGGTAATTGCATGACAAAGATCTGGGATTGTGTCGCATCGAGAAAGGCGCCAATGCTGCGGGGATATCGTCCATATTGTGCAGGAGGTTCTTCGAGACCAAACTGAGGACCCATATTAAGACTCTCCATGTCCTTTGTGACACTAAGCGAGTCTGCGAAGGAGGCACATTTAGACTGGTCAATGATATATCGAAGATTAGGCTTACCTTCAAGTTTGGGCTGTAGATTTGGAATGGAAGCGGTTTCCTCTTTAACGCTGTGCTTTTGACTGTGCCAGAGTCCTGAAATGAATCTCAATTATCTGGTGAACACCTAAACTAAATATCCACCCACCTTCACTTAGCATTATCGGTTTGTAGGTCAGGTCAGTCTTATCAAGCTCCGTTTCAGTATCACTATCGGCCTCATCGTCGTCACTTGCCTCGCCGATCAGCTCCCGCACCCGCTGGTCCTGCAGTTTATCATCCTTGCGATCCGTGCGCTTGCGCGATACGGCAACTTCTTCGCCTGCCCTCGCATACGCCGATCCGCCGCCTGAGGACTTGCGTAAATGCACGGCACCGGCTCCTTCTGAGAAGACTCCGGTTGTCTGTATAAGCGACGAGTTGCCCCCACCTCCTGCACCACCGCGTCCTCGAGTTGCTCCCGCACCGCCGCGTGCTCCTCGTCGACCTCCACGTGGCTGCGTAAAGTCCTTGGACGTCTTCACATTTCTGTGTATTTAAGTTATGAATTAAAATCGCTCGCTAAATTGTTTCCTTCAGTTACTCACGTATTCTTGTTCCGCACCGCGTTTAAATTGGGTGCAAACACCTTTTTGCTGGCACCTCGTCCGCCCAGGGTCAAGTCCCTGGCTGGCGTCAATCTCGTCATGCTGCCATTCTGCTTTTTATTCTGGGCAGCAGCATCGCCAGTTGCCACATTGTTGTTGTTGTTGGCAGCGGGGGCTCCAGAAGCAGGCGGTGCTGTTGTCGACAGTCTTTTGGCCGGCATAGCTGCTGACTTTTGCTGCCCTTTGTCGCTGTCGCTGGCCATCGGTGGCCAATTAAGTCAATTAAATGGTTTGCTCGATTTATGTTTACCAAATTCCGTGGCTTTGATGATGTTGCTTTGAGGTTATTTGGCAAAGTGTTGAAAAACGAGCCAAACTCGCACATGCCGATAAGTTCTTTGCGCATATCGATATAATATCGATTGGGCAACGACAGTGTTTTTGCAGAATTAACTATTTGGCGCGTAAAATTTGGGCTTTGATAAATTAAAAAAGATAGTTATTTTTATGTATGATTAATTGATTCAAATTTTGCTAATTGTTGATGACTGATATAAGACTCATTTCGAGCACATATATCAGTGTTAATTGAAGCAGCAATAGGTCTAAGTATATCGATTACTATAACTCTAGTTTGGCTGCCTCAAAGCAACAACTTTGGCGCAAAATTAAAAAAAATTAAATAAAAATTAAAATCAAAATTAGTGCAAATAGATAAATTTATTTAGCTTTTAATTATGTTAGATAAGATAGAAAGTCAACATCAACTAAATGCAGTAAACGAAAAGTAAATTTCAATAAAATTATAAAATTTAAATTGAAAACTGAAAGAATAAAATATAAATTGCCGTTGAGTTCATGAAATCAAATTTCTTTATTGCATAAACGGTGCAATTTTAATTTAGAGAAATATATACATATGTAATAGTTTGTTATCACTTACAGCTTGTTTTTTTTTTTTGGATAATGAGCGAACATTTACAAAAAGAGAAATAGACACAGGAGAGACACTGAGAACACAGCTGAGAACAGCAGCTGCTGCTCGTGCGGAGCGTAATTATAGTAAATGAAATATTTCACAATGATAATAATTTACGTGATTACAACAAATTTGCTTATTAAGTGATAAGCTACACGCGCTTGGGCTACTCAATTTAAAACGTAAAAGCTTCCGCTAATTTCATAACATTTTTGTTTTCATACGGTCAGTATTTCGAGAGAACTAGCCGACGACGGACGTATTTTAGAGTCAGCAGACATGGATCAAAATGTGGAACAACCAGTTGAAGCTACATCACCGGACTATATAGAAAAAGCTTTAGCACACGCCTACAACAGCGAAAGCTTGCGTGTGGAAAGCTTTCATAGTGAGGCCATTACACAGACTGGCGAGAACTTCTGCAGCCACATCTACCGGCTGAAAGTATCCTATCGCAAAAAAGAGAATGCACCGTTAGAGCATGGCAGTTTCATTGTGAAGGACCTAATACCCATTATGGCTGCGCTTGGCTCCAATGAGAAATTGATGTTCGAAGAAGTGCTGCCCGCCTTGGCGCAAGTATTGGATAAAGCTCCATCAACGTTGGGTGACAAAAAGCTGAGTGCTGAGTAAGTGACAATGCTAATCAAATACATTTCTGATATAAAAGATTTACCAAAAGGAAGATTTTTGTTTTATTTTTTTTATTTATTATTTTCAAATTTAGGAGAGTCAAAATGTTTAGGACGAATATTCTTCATTTAAGAATCCAGTTTTAATTATTCATATATTTAATATTTTGTTTAATTATGTATTGTCATAATCACAATCACAATCGTATTGCTTGAGACGAATATTTTAAATTTAACAAACCAGTCTTATTAATCCATATATTTAATATTTCAGTTGCTTGTTCATAGAGCGCACTAAGAACAAAGAACTCTATTTGCTGGAGGATCTTGGGGCATTGGGTTATGTGACATTAAATCGCTTCATTGGCCTTTCTGCGGAAGATGCCCGTTTGTGCCTCCACAAGTTGGCGCAGTTCCATGCCGCCTCCATGGTGGTGTTAGATGAGCAACCGTCGCTGGTGGCGGATCTGGCGCCCTCACATTACGCCAAAGGCTTAGATGATGCCTTTACTCATGTGATTATCTTGGACGGCACAGAATATGGAGCAGATGTGGTCGACGGCTTGGGCATGTCGTCAATAGCAGCTAAAATGCGAGCTCAATTACCCGACGAGTATTCAAAGCGAATTCGTGCTGTTGTCGATCCCAAAAACAGCGCATTCCCAGTCATCTGTCACGGCGATATCTGGGTTAACAACATGATGATCAATCCTGAAGAGAGAAAAGCTATTATCGTAAGTGAATATTTCTAGTTATAAAACAGATTTTTATCAGGGTATCAACCGAAACGAACATCGATTTCAGTTACGGCTTTGGTTTTGTTATGTTTTGTCAGGTTTTCGGTCATCTGTTACGCAGAACTATTGCATATCCGTTACGTACCGCTCACCGGTTATTTGAATGTTTCGGTTTCGTAATAACGGTATAATTTAGGTTCACAACAATATTTTTATGTGTTAAAAATATGTAAATTTAAAAAATTATGATCTTTTTAGTTTTAAATAACGATGCTTGCGCCTTAATAACATAATTACATTTTTTTGATTGACCGAATCGGATACGGGTTCAGTTACGTTTGCCAATTTCAAACGGGTTATATCGGCTAACGGTTACGCTTATGGTTACGGTTTTAATCACTGATGTTTATACAGTTGAACTTCCATACTTCGAACTTCTACAACTCGAATTTCTCTCTAGCTCGAGCTAAATAAGTGGCAGTAAAATTAAAAAACCTATGAAAAAGAACTCTATAATAATGATTCGAGTTAGGGAAGTTCGGCTGTATATAAATTTTAAATTTTTCAGGTGGATTTCCAATGCTGCTATGTTGCCAGTCCGGCCGTCGATCTACAGTTCTTTTTCTACACCAGTCTTCAACTAGACGTATTACTGCATCAGCGGGACAATTTATTAAAGTATTATTATGAATGCCTTTGTGAGACGCTAACTGCATGCAATTACCGAGGATCCATGCCGAGCTATGACCAACTCCTTGAGGAAATGCAACGTTGTCTTTACTATGGTTATTATGCCGCCGTCTGTGAGCTGGCAATTTGTTGTGCCTCCAAGGACGCGTCCAAGGACTTTACAGCCCACACTTTCGGAGATGCCGAGGCGATAAAGGCGAAACGCCATCAGCTCTTTGACAATGAGCGAGTTCGTCAAACGCTGCAAGCCACTTTGGGACACTTCGAGGAGCAAGGCATTCTAGAGACATTGTAAAATATTACTCCTTTAAATTATATTTTTTAATAAAAATGGATTAAAGTAATGTATCTGTCGTTCGTGTTTGGTTTCTTAAACAATTCTTCACTTGTGGTGGATCTGTAATCAATACTCCCTTAATTAGGTCAACCATAATACATATGTCTTTTAAAATTCAGTGATTAATTTATTAATCGCATAGCCCAGGTATGTATCAATAAAGCAACACAAATTCTTTTCTCTGTTTCTGATTTGGTGGCAGATATGCTTCTGGTCTGAGTCATGTTCTATAAAAAAAGTCTATATTATGTTATTGTAGTTAAATTAACGGGTCAGATAAAAATCATAAAAAGCTTTGGTAATTGCAAACTCTGTATCTTCTATTTAGAATCTAGATTATAAATACTTGAAAATTGTTGTTTATTGCTGCCAAGGAGGTTTATAAAATGTGTAACAGAACTGATTTGAATATTAAATCATTTTTGACATTGAATTTTGAAAACTTAGATGTCTACTTTTGATTATTACATTAATTTAATGGAGATGTCTTCAAATACACACTCTTGCTTCTTAATTTTTGGGTACACAGATTCTAAATACTTTTTAGAAGCAGAACAAATATTAGTACACAAATTCTAGTTTTGGTTGTATTATACACATACGAGTTCTTTTTGTAAAGGGCTTTTCATGCTCGACTCAATTCTTGTAGATGAGAAAAGATGAGAGTGGGGAATCCCCTGCAGCTTAGGCAGCTTCTGATATTGCTATGACAGCTAAACAACCTGCATTACTCAAGTGTTGCTTCTTGTGTTTATAAATAAATTTCGTGTCTGCCAAAGTTTCTGGCCAAGATTTACGAGTAGGAGTTCTGGCTATTGAATACAAATGCGTGTGTGAATATAATGGGTGTGTGTGTGTGTGATTGCGATGCATGTGCCTTGTTTTGGCTGCACAGAGTGCGATAAAGTTGGCATCACTCTCCACTTTCCCCTTTCCCTACTCTGCCCCTTCGAGGTGTAAAATATGCAAATCGCTTTGCAGTTATTCTTAGAAAGTTGTCAGTTTCCAAGTCGAGCTGAGCCAAGCGTGCAAATGGCAAATGCACTTGACACCCTGCAACTTGCAACTTGCAACTTGCCACTTGCCACTTGCTACTTGCAACCTGCAACTTGTAAGTTGTAAGTGTTTAAAAAGCAATTTATTGTTTTTGCCTAAAGTAAGAACCTTAACACACTCCCTGTTTTGGTATTTTAGTAAGCTGAATCTTTTGTTTTGGACTTGAGATCTTTTGTTAACGTGTCTAGTGAGTTTGACGCGGGGATTTATAATATTTCAATTCAAATCAAACCTTTTTTCGACAAATATTTCAGTGATTTGTGCAAAAATTAATCTATAGTGGTATTTGGGAGGTTAAAGGTGGTATGAATTAAAGCTTTATTCATGTTCAATCACCATAAAACTTCTGTTCAAAACAAAAGCTAATAGCAAAATTGCATATTTATTATCGTAAAATTTTATCTGTTTGGAAAGTCCACCTTTATGTGCGGAGAATATGTGAAAAGCTTAAATAGTCAAATAATATTTGGTCACATTGATCTTAAACTTAGAAATTAATTGTTCTGTACAAATTGGAGCGTTATTTAAAAAATAAGTATAAGGATATATTGTATACGTTGGAAAAGAATGTAAAGGGGAACCCTTTGTTTCATTTATTTAAAATTTAACTAAAGTAATATAAAAAGACGACGTTGTTTCTGAATTGCGTACACGAAAATGTCATCTTTTTAAGGAATGTCAAGCCCAATGCAAGGGTGCGTGGACGCAACTGTACAGTAGTCCCCCTGATAGACAAACTTGGCAAATGTCCAGAGCGTTACCCTCACAGTCAATAAGCCCAACTGCCTGTCTGTTTTGACTGCTTTGAACTCCATCGGAAGTTGCACCCAAACTACATACAATTCATGTTTTTCTTTTTTTGGGGTGCTGCATCTCGCATTGCACTAGGAGTGAAAATACAAATCAAAGACAGGCTGAATACGAATTCGAAGTTGGGTATTGGACTTTGGCTGCTTGGAGGCATTAATTGCATTCTGCAGCATCACATTGCACTTTCAATTAGTTGCAAATGCCTCGACGTTGACTCTGACTCCGATTCAGACTCCGACTCTGACTACGATTACGAACGACTCCAGCTTCGACTCCGCCTTTCGTAGCCGTCGGCAAAGTAACAGGAAACGGAAGTTAAGTGCTGAGGCGAGGCGTTAAGTAAAATCAACCCCAACTCAGAGACTCTGTGGAGATGCAACAAAGTAACTTTCCAGCCATGACATTCGAGAATTATGCATTAATTGAAAGGTGATGTTGACTTCAGCTTGGGGAGTCTGACTTTAGTCAGAACAGAATTGCTTTGGCAGTTCCTTTTGCCCAGTCGAAAGTTGACCTATGTTTCGGTTTTGCCTGCACCTTAATCCCTGTCCCCCCTCTCTCTCACACTCTTTCTCTTTCTCTGTTTTGCTGCCGGGCATTTCATGCAACCAATGCAAACATCGACTTGTCTAATGCATTTCAAAATGAATTTATGGCTTTTCTTTCGTCTTGCAGGTGAAATGTTGAAGGGTAGGACTTTGAACCATTGAGGGGTTTGTTGTCTTTGGCGGCACACGCAGTTGTTTATTTTCAATGTTAATTAAGGCTTACGATTACCCAAATGGGCTTAAGGGTAAGCTGTCTGTTTGCTTGCATATGAGCAGATGAGCTGTTTAGCTTTCAGTTCCTCATTTCTTATCAGAAAAATCGTTTCACAGCCTTTTCAATTAGCCGACAGTACTTGAGAGGGTCTCTCTACTATATACTCAACCCACACCCAATTAAAGGCAATAAATTTGCACACAAAACCATAAATCAAAGTCCGATCATAATCGCAAAGCGCAAAGCAAAATAAAACAAATAAATATAGTGCAGAAAAAGTGCGAGTGAATATTCAACTTCCTTTAGCTGGCTATCGGCCAACCCCCAATCCATGAAGGGGAGTTGGGGGAATCCCCATTGACCACAAATGCTTTTGGTAGTTGAGCCAAACCGAAGCTCGTACATCGTTCGGGTTGGCTCGCTTCGTTTATTAATTGTCCAACTGTCTCCAATCATAATTAATGAACTTTCAGCACATCCTACAAGCGGGTCACATCCTCTGACCTCCGCCTCCAGTTAGTCCGGAATTCAAATAAAACTCAAATACAATATCAACAATACGAGTAGAAACAGGAATTTGTTTTGGCACACCATAAATCTTTCGTTTGGCAAATCTCTGCTTTGGTTTCTTTTGGTCTATGTATTTATTTAATGGGAGATAAAAGTTTCAATTAGGCGCATTAAAGTATTTTCTAGGATTTAAGTTATTATTTTATTAGCACCAGAAATATGCAATTAGCTTATTAAGTATATGAAATTCTGCAATTAGACAATTTAGAATTTCTTTTATACACTAGAAAAGTGTGAATTTTATCATCTGACATGTATTGTGTGAGATTCTTATTTCCAAAATTATATTTTTTTATTAATTAATGAAAAGTATTTATATTCTCAATCAGGGTCCCGAACTTAGTCGATAGAATAGGTCAATACTCAGTCTTCTTACCGCTCTGCAAATGTATTTCACGGTTTTTTGAAAACCATTAAATCTATGCTTAGGTAATACCCATAAATTTTGAATAATTCTTACTAAAATCATATCGTTAGTAATTTTTTCTTTGTTTGATAATTTGTAATTAAGTCCATTTTCAATAGGAAAATCAATATCATTTCTAATTTATGTATATAGTTTATTTTACTTTGTGTTTAATTATTCTTGATTTTATTTCGTTTATATTGCATCTATGTTAAATATTACAGATTAGTGCAATTATGTATTTATGCATTGATTGGATAATTAACACAAAAGTTATTAAAGGAAATTTTAGTGTAGCACGATAA
>JBAMBK010001142.1:0-11569 GCA_037043435.1 Drosophila suboccidentalis | reverse complement strand
ACCTATACACTCTCGTGCTAGACTAAATTTTCTTTAGTACCTTCTGAGTTTATTATCCAATCGTGATGAAATGTTCAATGAATAAATACATAATTGCATTAATCACTAATATTTAACATAAATTAAATATACACGAAATAAAATCAAGATTAATTAAACACAAAGTAAAATAAACTATATACATAAATTAGAAATGATATTGATTTTCCTATTACTAATTATCAAACAAAGAATAAATTACTGACGACATGATTTTAGTAAGAATCATTAAAAATGTATGAGTATTACCTAAGCATAGAAATGGTTTTCAAAAAACCGTGAAATACATTTGCAGAGCGGTAAGAAGACTCCCAGCAAGCAATATGTGCGTTTTCTGACACTTTTCTGATACTTTTTTATGAGCATTCACCGTCATAATGTGCCCAAAAAAGAGTCCGGAATGAGCGTTTTTTTCTATGAAAACGGTCGCACTTAATGTGGAAGATTTCTGAGTTTAATCTGACTCTTTTCTGACACAGATATGCTTTCACCCTCTCAATGAAGCATATAAAAACCTCAGAAAAGACACATGAAAGTTACTTTTCTAGGCACTTTGAAATGCCTCCTGAAAGGTTATTTTCAAATGCATATTAAGGTACAAATAAGAAACTAAGACGAAATTAATTTTAATATTTTTATATTATTATTATATTTTACTTAAGAATTAACAAAATGAGAATAAAGTAGAAACTTAAACATAAATATCTTCATTAAGAATGAAGGCTGGACTTCAAATTTACATTTTTAAATTAAAACTTATATACAGGCCTGTTCCGGTTTTCACTTTCGGCAAGTATTTTGCGAAAGTGAATTTCCCTCACTTGTTCCGGTTTTCACTTTCGGCAAGATTTTGCGAATTGAATTCACGTGACATTGAGCACGTGAGTTTGAATTCGGAAGGGTTAAATCGATGATTTTGGCATGCTTAGCATAAAATTAAAGTTAAAATAAAATATTTATAATATACTTCAATGTTTTGGGAATATTACTACATTATCAGATAAAAAAAAATATATTATTTGATTTTTAAATAATTTTTATTTCATCATACCCCAAAATAGATAAGACTCTAACCTAACATTTTTGTCGGATTTGCTCGACCTGTTCTGGTTTCCGCAAATATTTGTGAAAATGAATGACAACTTTATTAGGGCTGCCCTTGTATATGAAGAAAGTAGTAAATACTTTGGTACATATTTTAAACCACAATTTAAGTGTTTTTATGTATTGCGTAAAATAAAGAATTAAATTTCTTGTTTTTTAAATGCAAGTTTGGACAAAACTGTTTGTAATTTAATGCAAAAAAGAACTGCTTATTTATGTAAACAAACACTGTGCAACAATTGACAACTCTGCAAAAAGACATTTCCAGCACTGAAATCAACCCGCGCTTTCAAAAATACAAAAGTTATAACAAAAGTAGGTTTTACCTTTGAAAAATGTTTCGACTTATGATTAAATAAATATTTGATGAATAAATTACATAATTAATAATTATTTTAACAGGCGAAAATTCTTTTGACGCAAATGTCTGATTCGCTTAGAACATTTTTCAGCACTGTTCTGCAAAAAATTACTCAACACAATGTGGAAGGGAAATTCGGAGGGTAATTCGTAGGAAATGTAAAGGAATTTTAAGGGAAATTCGGTCAAATCTTGCGGATTGAAATTCGCAAAAAACAAGTGAAAACCGGAACAGGCCTGATAAACTTGTAAATATATGCACATAATTAAATACTATTTTGCAAACACGTCTTTGTCTTTTACTTTTTATTGCACAAATGAATGAATGCGTGAATTGACTGTAATCTTGCATATCGCATGATTCTGCACCCCGTTATGTTCAGCACCGTTATTTTCGATTACCTGCCTACTTCCACTCCGAAAATACTCAGACAGAAGTGCTTTTTATGAGCCCATGCTTAGAAAGCACTGAATGTGCTCCGAAAACCCTCAAATTTATGTGTTTACTCCAAAAACGCTCTTAAACTTGGCTCTTCTCGGACACATAATTTCGAGCCCTCTGAGCTTGGCTTGCTGGGCTGAGCATTGGCCTATTCTATCGACTAAGTTCGTTACCCTGATTGAGAATATAAATACTTTTCATTAATTAATAAAAAAATATAATTTTGGAAAAAAGAATCTCACACAATACATGTCAGATGATAAAATTCACACTTTTCTAGTGTATAAAAGAAATTCTAAATTGTCTAATTGCAGAATTTCATATACTTAATAAGCTAATTGCATATTTCTGGAGCTAATAAAATGATAACTTAAATCCCAGAAAATACTTTAATGCGCCTAATTGAAACTTTTATCTCCCATTAAATAAATACATAGACCAAAAGAAACCAAAGCAGAGATTTGCCAAACGAAAGATTTATGGTGTGCCAAAACAAATTCCTGTTTCTGCTCGTATTGTTGATACTGTATTTGAGTTTTATTTGAATTCCGGACTAACTGGAGGTGGAGGTCAGAGGATGTGACCCGCTTGTAGGATGTGCTGAAAGTTCATTAATTATGATTGGAGACAGTTGGACAATTAATAAACGAAGCGAGCCAACCCGAACGATGTACGAGCTTCGGTTTGGCTCAACTACCAAAAGCATTTGTGGTCAGTGGGGATTCCCCCAACTCCCCTTCATGGATTGGGGGTTGGCCGATAGCCAGCTAAAGGAAGTTGAATATTCACTCGCACTTTTTCTGCACTATATTTATTTGTTTTATTTTGCTTTGCGCTTTGCGATTATGATCGGACTTTGATTTATGGTTTTGTGTGCAAATTTATTGCCTTTAATTGGGTGTGGGTTGAGTATATAGTAGAGAGACCCTCTCAAGTACTGTCGGCTAATTGAAAAGGCTGTGAAACGATTTTTCTGATAAGAAATGAGGAACTGAAAGCTAAACAGCTCATCTGCTCATATGCAAGCAAACAGACAGCTTACCCTTAAGCCCATTTGGGTAATCGTAAGCCTTAATTAACATTGAAAATAAACAAATGCGTGTGCCGCCAAAGACAACAAACCCCTCAGTGGTACAAAGTCCTACCCTTCAACATTTCACCTGGAAGACGAAAGAAAAGCCATAAATTCATTTTGAAATGCATTAGACAAGTCGATGTTTGCATTGGTTGCATGAAATGCCCGGCAGCAAAACAGAGAAAGAGAAAGAGTGTGAGAGAGAGGGGGGACAGGGATTAAGGTGCAGGCAAAACCGAAACATAGGTCAACTTTCGACTGGGCAAAAGGAACTGCCAAAGCAATTCTGTACTGACTAAAGTCAGACTCCCCAAGCTGAAGTCAACATCACCTTTCAATTAATGCATAATTCTCGAATGTCATGGCTGGGAAGTTACTTTGTTGCATCTCCACAGAGTCTCTGAGTTGGGGTTGATTTTACTTAACGCCTCGCCTCAGCACTTAACTTCCGTTTCCTGTTACTTTGCCGACGGCTACGAAAGGCGGAGTCGAAGCTGGAGTTGTTCGTAATCGTAGTCAGAGTCAGAGTCGGAGTCAGAGTCAACGTCGAGGCATTTGCAACTAATTGAAAGTGCAATGTGATGCTGCAGAATGCAATTAATGCCTCCAAGCAGCCAAAGTCCAATACCCAACTTCGAATTCGTATTCAGCCTGTCTTTGATTTGTATTTTCACTCCTAGTGCAATGCGAGATGCAGCACCCCAAAAAAAGAAAAACATGAATTGTATGTAGTTTGGGTGCAACTTCCGATGGAGTTCAAAGCAGTCAAAACAGACAGGCAGTTGGGCTTATTGACTGTGAGGGTAACGCTCTGGACATTTGCCAAGTTTGTCTTTCAGGGGGACTACTGTACAGTTGCGTCCATTGCATTCTCCTTTCATTGAGCTTGACATTCCTCAAAAAGATGACATTTTCGTGTACACAATTCAGAAACAACGTCGTCTTTTTATACTACTTTAGTTAAATTTTAAATAAATAAAACAAGGGATCCCCTTTACATACTTTTCCAACGTATACAATATATCCTTATAGTTATTTTTTAAATAACGCTCCAATTTGTTAGCCTTTGAGGTCAATTTGTACAGAACAATTAATTTCTAAGTTTAAGATCAATGTGACCAAATATTATTTGACTATTTAAGCTTTTCACATATTCTCCGCACATAAAGGTGGACTTTCCAAACAGATAAAATTTTACGATAATAAATATGCAATTTTGCTATTAGCTTTTGTTTTGAACAGAAGTTTTATGGTGATTGAACATGAATAAAGCTTTAATTCATACCACCTTTAACCTCCCAAATACCACTATAGATTAATTTTTGCACAAATCACTGAAATATTTGTCGAAAAAAGGTTTGATTTGAATTGAAATATTATAAATCCCCGCGTCAAACTCACTAGACACGTTAACAAAAGATCTCAAGTCCAAAACAAAAGATTCAGCTTACTAAAATACCAAAACAGGGAGTGGGTTAAGGTTCTTACTTTAGGCAAAAACAATAAATTGCTTTTTAAACACTTACAACTTACAAGTTGCAGGTTGCAAGTAGCAAGTGGCAAGTGGCAAGTTGCAAGTTGCAAGTTGCAGGGTGTCAAGTGCATTTGCCATTTGCACGCTTGGCTCAGCTCGACTTGGAAACTGACAACTTTCTAAGAATAACTGCAAAGCGATTTGCATATTTTACACCTCGAAGGGGCAGAGTAGGGAAAGGGGAAAGTGGAGAGTGATGCCAACTTTATCGCACTCTGTGCAGCCAAAACAAGGCACATGCATCGCAATCACACACACACACACCCATTATATTCACACACGCATTTGTATTCAATAGCCAGAACTCCTACTCGTAAATCTTGGCCAGAAACTTTGGCAGACACGAAATTTATTTATAAACACAAGAAGCAACACTTGAGTAATGCAGGTTGTTTAGCTGTCATAGCAATATCAGAAGCTGCCTAAGCTGCAGGGGATTCCCCACTCTCATCTTTTCTCATCTACAAGAATTGAGTCGAGCATGAAAAGCCCTTTACAAAAAGAACTCGTATGTGTATAATACAACCAAAACTAGAATTTGTGTACTAATATTTGTTCTGCTTCTAAAAAGTATTTAGAATCTGTGTACCCAAAAATTAAGAAGCAAGAGTGTGTATTTGAAGACATCTCCATTAAATTAATGTAATAATCAAAAGTAGACATCTAAGTTTTCAAAATTCAATGTCAAAAATGATTTAATATTCAAATCAGTTCTGTTACACATTTTATAAACCTCCTTGGCAGCAATAAACAACAATTTTCAAGTATTTATAATCTAGATCAGAGGCGGGCAGTATGTGCTCTGAGAGTTAAGCGGCTACTCTCATACCTATTCGGCGCCGTGATGTCGCACACAAGCAGCTCGAGTCCAAGCATTTTATGGCCGCAATAAAAAACAGCAAAAACGCACACAAGCAGCTCGAGTCGAGTCGAAGCAACAACAATGCAAGCAGCTCAAGTCGAGGCATTTTTGACACTTAAAATTTATGACCGTCAATAAAACAACAACAACATTGCAAAGGCGCAGTGTGTGCGCGCTGACGTCGAGACGCGACGCGCCGAAGACCTTTTTTTTTCCTCGCACATTATTTGGGTGATCGACAAAGTAGGTAGTCGCGAAAAGGGTTGTTGTTGTAGTGCTCCCGAGTTCAAATTTTGTGCCCACCGCTGATCTAGATTCTAAATAGAAGATACAGAGTTTGCAATTACCAAAGCTTTTTATGATTTTTATCTGACCCGTTAATTTAACTTCAATAAAATAATACAGACTTTTTTTTATAGAACATGACTCAGACCAGAAGCATATATAAGAATTAGCGTTGCTTTATTGATACATACCTGCGCTATGCGATTAATAAATTAATCACTGAATTTTAAAAGACATATGTATTATGGTTGACCTAATTAAGGGAGTATTGATTACAGATCCACCACAAGTGAAGAATTGTTTAAGAAACCAAACACGAACGACAGATACATTACTTTAATCCATTTTTATTAAAAAATATAATTTAAAGGAGTAATATTTTACAATGTCTCTAGAATGCCTTGCTCCTCGAAGTGTCCCAAAGTGGCTTGCAGCGTTTGACGAACTCGCTCATTGTCAAAGAGCTGATGGCGTTTCGCCTTTATCGCCTCGGCATCTCCGAAAGTGTGGGCTGTAAAGTCCTTGGACGCGTCCTTGGAGGCACAACAAATTGCCAGCTCACAGACGGCGGCATAATAACCATAGTAAAGACAACGTTGCATTTCCTCAAGGAGTTGGTCATAGCTCGGCATGGATCCTCGGTAATTGCATGCAGTTAGCGTCTCACAGAGGCATTCATAATAATACTTTAATAAATTGTCCCGCTGATGCAGTAATACGTCTAGTTGAAGACTGGTGTAGAAAAAGAACTGTAGATCGACGGCCGGACTGGCAACATAGCAGCATTGGAAATCCACCTGAAAAATTTAAAATTTATATACAGCCGAACTTCCCTAACTCGAATCATTATTATAGAGTTCTTTTTCATAGGTTTTTTAATTTTACTGCCACTCATTTAGCTCGAGCTAGAGAGAAATTCGAGTTGTAGAAGTTCGAAGTATGGAAGTTCAACTGTATAAACATCAGTGATTAAAACCGTAACCATAAGCGTAACCGTTAGCCGATATAACCCGTTTGAAATTGGCAAACGTAACTGAACCCGTATCCGATTCGGTCAATCAAAAAAATGTAATTATGTTATTAAGGCGCAAGCATCGTTATTTAAAACTAAAAAGATCATAATTTTTTAAATTTACATATTTTTAACACATAAAAATATTGTTGTGAACCTAAATTATACCGTTATTACGAAACCGAAACATTCAAATAACCGGTGAGCGGTACGTAACGGATATGCAATAGTTCTGCGTAACAGATGACCGAAAACCTGACAACACATAACAAAACCCAAGCCGTAACTGAAATCGATGTTCGTTTCGGTTGATACCCTGATAAAAATCTGTTTTATAACTAGAAATATTCACTTACGATAATAGCTTTTCTCTCTTCAGGATTGATCATCATGTTGTTAACCCAGATATCGCCGTGACAGATGACTGGGAATGCGCTGTTTTTGGGATCGACAACAGCACGAATTCGCTTTGAATACTCGTCGGGTAATTGAGCTCGCATTTTAGCTGCTATTGACGACATGCCCAAGCCGTCGACCACATCTGCTCCATATTCTGTGCCGTCCAAGATAATCACATGAGTAAAGGCATCATCTAAGCCTTTGGCGTAATGTGAGGGCGCCAGATCCGCCACCAGCGACGGTTGCTCATCTAACACCACCATGGAGGCGGCATGGAACTGCGCCAACTTGTGGAGGCACAAACGGGCATCTTCCGCAGAAAGGCCAATGAAGCGATTTAATGTCACATAACCCAATGCCCCAAGATCCTCCAGCAAATAGAGTTCTTTGTTCTTAGTGCGCTCTATGAACAAGCAACTGAAATATTAAATATATGGATTAATAAGACTGGTTTGTTAAATTTAAAATATTCGTCTCAAGCAATACGATTGTGATTGTGATTATGACAATACATAATTAAACAAAATATTAAATATATGAATAATTAAAACTGGATTCTTAAATGAAGAATATTCGTCCTAAACATTTTGACTCTCCTAAATTTGAAAATAATAAATAAAAAAAATAAAACAAAAATCTTCCTTTTGGTAAATCTTTTATATCAGAAATGTATTTGATTAGCATTGTCACTTACTCAGCACTCAGCTTTTTGTCACCCAACGTTGATGGAGCTTTATCCAATACTTGCGCCAAGGCGGGCAGCACTTCTTCGAACATCAATTTCTCATTGGAGCCAAGCGCAGCCATAATGGGTATTAGGTCCTTCACAATGAAACTGCCATGCTCTAACGGTGCATTCTCTTTTTTGCGATAGGATACTTTCAGCCGGTAGATGTGGCTGCAGAAGTTCTCGCCAGTCTGTGTAATGGCCTCACTATGAAAGCTTTCCACACGCAAGCTTTCGCTGTTGTAGGCGTGTGCTAAAGCTTTTTCTATATAGTCCGGTGATGTAGCTTCAACTGGTTGTTCCACATTTTGATCCATGTCTGCTGACTCTAAAATACGTCCGTCGTCGGCTAGTTCTCTCGAAATACTGACCGTATGAAAACAAAAATGTTATGAAATTAGCGGAAGCTTTTACGTTTTAAATTGAGTAGCCCAAGCGCGTGTAGCTTATCACTTAATAAGCAAATTTGTTGTAATCACGTAAATTATTATCATTGTGAAATATTTCATTTACTATAATTACGCTCCGCACGAGCAGCAGCTGCTGTTCTCAGCTGTGTTCTCAGTGTCTCTCCTGTGTCTATTTCTCTTTTTGTAAATGTTCGCTCATTATCCAAAAAAAAAAAACAAGCTGTAAGTGATAACAAACTATTACATATGTATATATTTCTCTAAATTAAAATTGCACCGTTTATGCAATAAAGAAATTTGATTTCATGAACTCAACGGCAATTTATATTTTATTCTTTCAGTTTTCAATTTAAATTTTATAATTTTATTGAAATTTACTTTTCGTTTACTGCATTTAGTTGATGTTGACTTTCTATCTTATCTAACATAATTAAAAGCTAAATAAATTTATCTATTTGCACTAATTTTGATTTTAATTTTTATTTAATTTTTTTTAATTTTGCGCCAAAGTTGTTGCTTTGAGGCAGCCAAACTAGAGTTATAGTAATCGATATACTTAGACCTATTGCTGCTTCAATTAACACTGATATATGTGCTCGAAATGAGTCTTATATCAGTCATCAACAATTAGCAAAATTTGAATCAATTAATCATACATAAAAATAACTATCTTTTTTAATTTATCAAAGCCCAAATTTTACGCGCCAAATAGTTAATTCTGCAAAAACACTGTCGTTGCCCAATCGATATTATATCGATATGCGCAAAGAACTTATCGGCATGTGCGAGTTTGGCTCGTTTTTCAACACTTTGCCAAATAACCTCAAAGCAACATCATCAAAGCCACGGAATTTGGTAAACATAAATCGAGCAAACCATTTAATTGACTTAATTGGCCACCGATGGCCAGCGACAGCGACAAAGGGCAGCAAAAGTCAGCAGCTATGCCGGCCAAAAGACTGTCGACAACAGCACCGCCTGCTTCTGGAGCCCCCGCTGCCAACAACAACAACAATGTGGCAACTGGCGATGCTGCTGCCCAGAATAAAAAGCAGAATGGCAGCATGACGAGATTGACGCCAGCCAGGGACTTGACCCTGGGCGGACGAGGTGCCAGCAAAAAGGTGTTTGCACCCAATTTAAACGCGGTGCGGAACAAGAATACGTGAGTAACTGAAGGAAACAATTTAGCGAGCGATTTTAATTCATAACTTAAATACACAGAAATGTGAAGACGTCCAAGGACTTTACGCAGCCACGTGGAGGTCGACGAGGAGCACGCGGCGGTGCGGGAGCAACTCGAGGACGCGGTGGTGCAGGAGGTGGGGGCAACTCGTCGCTTATACAGACAACCGGAGTCTTCTCAGAAGGAGCCGGTGCCGTGCATTTACGCAAGTCCTCAGGCGGCGGATCGGCGTATGCGAGGGCAGGCGAAGAAGTTGCCGTATCGCGCAAGCGCACGGATCGCAAGGATGATAAACTGCAGGACCAGCGGGTGCGGGAGCTGATCGGCGAGGCAAGTGACGACGATGAGGCCGATAGTGATACTGAAACGGAGCTTGATAAGACTGACCTGACCTACAAACCGATAATGCTAAGTGAAGGTGGGTGGATATTTAGTTTAGGTGTTCACCAGATAATTGAGATTCATTTCAGGACTCTGGCACAGTCAAAAGCACAGCGTTAAAGAGGAAACCGCTTCCATTCCAAATCTACAGCCCAAACTTGAAGGTAAGCCTAATCTTCGATATATCATTGACCAGTCTAAATGTGCCTCCTTCGCAGACTCGCTTAGTGTCACAAAGGACATGGAGAGTCTTAATATGGGTCCTCAGTTTGGTCTCGAAGAACCTCCTGCACAATATGGACGATATCCCCGCAGCATTGGCGCCTTCTCGATGCGACACAATCCCAGATCTTTGTCATGCAATTACCCAACGTGCTTCCATGTGTGACAGACGATGCTGACGATGCACCCGCTCCAACAGAGAAGCCTGCGCCTCCTAGTACATCAACGGATCGGGCCAACAGTCCAGTTCCCACATCCACAGCAGCCAGTGTGCCCAAGCACAGTGTCTTGCACCAGCTGGAGGAGGGACAAATTGGCAAGATCTTGCGCTACAAATCGGGACGTGTTAAATTGTTGCTGGGCGACACACGTTTCGATTTGGACATGGGCCTGGAGTCGGGTTTCCTGCAGGTAAGTTGAATTTTATATAAATCCATCAGATTTGATATGTTCTTTTTGATTTCTTTAGGAACTCATGTCCATTAGCAGTAACCGAGAGCAGCGCAGCGGGGACATGATCAATCTAGGCACGATTCAGGCCAAGCTGAAGGCCACACCGGACTGGGTGCATCTCTTCGAGCAGCAGGAGACGGCGACGCGGCAACATCGGCAGGCGACACCAGCGGCGGCAAGTGGAGCTGCCTCCTCCACATAGCACACAGTACAGTCTGTTCTTTTACATACGAGTAGTTTAGTTTAGGAGCGAGATTAATTATAAATTATTTACACTCTATTTATCAGTGATCAGAAAATGCTCTTTAATATACGATTCCTAGTCTCAATTGTTTAGCGCATTCGTGGCACGCCCCCTGTACAGATTGCCAGCGCCATCAATGGCAAAGTTATGGTCCACAGGATTGGCCAGTGCCGTCTCAATGGCCTCATCCAGATTGTCTCGGGTAACGAATGTCTTGGATGCCTCGATCTCCTGTCGAACGCGCTCGTCCACTCGCTCGCGTCGTTCTTCATCTCGCAATTTGCCAGCATCGAGTCGTTCCTGGACATAGGCCACCTTCTCCTCCCGCTCCTTGGCCAGACGCGCGTCACGCTCGCTGGCAATCTTTGCATTCCAAGCAGCATTCACAGCCATGCAATGCTGAAACTCGGCCTCCTCCTGCTCCGGCGTCAGCACAATGTGATCCGCCGTGGACGTCTCCTGATTATGGATCGCCTCCTCCCTCAAATACTGCCGCACCGAGCGTAACTGGGTTCTATATATTAACATTTTAATTAATTTGTATTCTAAGTTTGAAATGTATATTGTTGCTCACTTGTACTGATTGTGCAGCCGCATTAGCTCCGTGCGCTCCTCGTCCGTCTGCTTCTTTCGCTCGGGCACGCGGAACACTTTGCTCTTTGCCACCTGGCAGCCAGCGCGGTCTTCGTCGCCAGCGCACAAATTCCAATGCAAAATCGTTGCTGCCTGTCTTGGCGGCCGTCGCCGAAGTGTGATTCAGCAACTGGCGCAGCATTTAATAGTTTTTTATTTAATAAATTTGATTTCTTTTGTATACTTTGCGTTGTTACGGCA
>JBAMBK010001141.1:0-11223 GCA_037043435.1 Drosophila suboccidentalis | reverse complement strand
TGCCTATACTGTCAGGTATCTATTTAAACCAGAGCTTGCAAATAACAGTTGACCCTTTCAATCTGTTCAAAAATAACTCTCATTTACTGACTTTTTGAGCAAAAAGTCAGAGATGAACCGTTCACATAGTATTTTGAACGAATCGGTCTTCGCTCAGCTAACAATCTTTTTATTTGTTCCCCTTTTGCTCTGGGTATTCCCTGACCGTTTTGATGTGAGCGAAGAAAATAAATCTCGTTTGCGTTTGTAGGCGTCTGAGCGTTTGTCGTCTTGTCACTTGTCTTTCTGATTTAAGTGCGTTCGGTAATACAGGAAATATGGGCCGTTGTTGAGTTAAATGCAGAATAAATAAATAAAAATATATATGTACACATAATTAAAGTATTGAGAAATTATGCTTTTAGAAATTATTAAAATAATTTTTAGGTCAGATTTTTTCCAAGAGCTTTACGGAAACGAGAGGGCAACATTGTAAGCAAGGCAAAGTGAGAAAAATAAAACAAAACGACCGTTTGCGCTGAGTTTTTAATTTTTTCTCTCCTCTGCTGACTGTCAATATGTGAGCGCTCAATCGGTTCACTCTCTACAAATTTTCCATTGAGAGAGAGTAACTTGAATAGTTTAACTCTGCCTACTCAACCGAAAAAAAAAGTAAGAGAATCGAATTTTTCTTCTCAGAGAGAGAGAAAACATGTATGCTTTTTTCGGTTATTTTCGTGAGTAGATCGCAAAAGGAAAAACGGTCAACCGTTATTTGCGAGCTCTGATTTAAACACAACGGGCACGAAGGTGGGCATTTGTTGATTACACTGTGTTACAAAAAAAAATCAAAACGAAACTTCTGGGATGGGACATAGCGTAGGTTGTAGGTATAGATAAATACATTTTTTTTGCATACTAGAATTTTTTGGTGCACATCGAAATTTTGAATAACGGTTCAAAAACCGTTTTTTCGTACTTGCACTCACTCATGCGTCCATAGCTTCGTCAAATATCCACCGATTTTCTTACCAGTTTTAGATAGAAGAAACTTAGGTCTTTAAACGTGCCATACATGACTTAACAGGTTTCATTTCCTATATTGGAGTATTTGATAGGTAAACTAATTTTTTGTTGGTTTTTTTACAACTTTTTTGACTTTGGTGATGTTTTTTAGCACTATTTTATTAGAAACCCCTTAGACTTGTAATTTTATTTAAAAAGAACACATTTTTACGAGTAAAACGTGTGTTCATTTTCTAAAATCGGACAATAATTCGCCAAGCTATAATAGATTTTCTGAAACAGAATTGCTCAAAATGTTGATATTTTCGCCATTATTGCGCCATTTCCCCATCCCCTCATATTCCATTTGTAGTTGCGTAGTTAGCAAAGTAGCTAGCAAACGAGTTTTTTTCCATGACTTTTTTTCTAAAAAAATTAATAACTCAGCTAAATATCACTCGATTTTAATAAACTAAAAAGCAGAAGACGTAAAATTAAATGTGTCTACCAAAAAGTAGTTGCTTTCTACAAATTTAACTTATTAATTTACGTTCAAAGTTGGGTAATGTCGCAAAAAACTGAAAAAATGCATATATTTTTACATGTAGCTCCCTCAATATTTATCCGATATTGCAGTGTAATACACCGTTAGAAAGGTGTTACTTTTCACTTTCCAACGACGTTTTTAAATTTATTTTAAGACGCATAGTTTAGGACATAGAATTTTTAGACTCCATCAACCTCGAAAAAACGGTTTTTGTACCGTTATTCAAAATTTCGATGTGCAACAAAAAATTCTAGTATGCCACAAAATTCTATTTAACTATATCTACAACCTACGCTATGTCGCATCCCAGAAGTTTTTGGACTGTCACACAGTGTTATCGTGCTACACTAAAATTTCCTTTAATAACTTTTGTGTTAATTATCCAATCAATGCATAAATACATAATTGCACTAATCTGTAATATTTAACATAGATGCAATATAAACGAAATAAAATCAAGAATAATTAAACACAAAGTAAAATAAACTATATACATAAATTAGAAATGATATTGATTTTCCTATTGAAAATGGACTTAATTACAAATTATCAAACAAAGAAAAAATTACTAACGATATGATTTTAGTAAGAATTATTCAAAATTTATGGGTATTACCTAAGCATAGATTTAATGGTTTTCAAAAAACCGTGAAATACATTTGCAGAGCGGTAAGAAGACTGAGTATTGACCTATTCTATCGACTAAGTTCGGGACCCTGATTGAGAATATAAATACTTTTCATTAATAAATAAAAAAAAATAATTTTGGAAATAAGAATCTCACACAATACATGTCAAATGATAAAATTCACACTTTTCTAGTGTATAAAAGAAATTCTAAATTGTCTAATTGCAGAATTTCATATACTTAATAAGCTAATTGCATATTTCTGGTGCTAATAAAATAATAACTTAAATCCTAGAAAATACTTTAATGCGCCTAATTGAAACTTTTATCTCCCATTAAATAAATACATAGACCAAAAGAAACCAAAGCAGAGATTTGCCAAACGAAAGATTTATGGTGTGCCAAAACAAATTCCTGTTTCTACTCGTATTGTTGATATTGTATTTGAGTTTTATTTGAATTCCGGACTAACTGGAGGCGGAGGTCAGAGGATGTGACCCGCTTGTAGGATGTGCTGAAAGTTCATTAATTATGATTGGAGACAGTTGGACAATTAATAAACGAAGCGAGCCAACCCGAACGATGTACGAGCTTCGGTTTGGCTCAACTACCAAAAGCATTTGTGGTCAATGGGGATTCCCCCAACTCCCCTTCATGGATTGGGGGTTGGCCGATAGCCAGCTAAAGGAAGTTGAATATTCACTCGCACTTTTTCTGCACTATATTTATTTGTTTTATTTTGCTTTGCGCTTTGCGATTATGATCGGACTTTGATTTATGGTTTTGTGTGCAAATTTATTGCCTTTAATTGGGTGTGGGTTGAGTATATAGTAGAGAGACCCTCTCAAGTACTGTCGGCTAATTGAAAAGGCTGTGAAACGATTTTTCTGATAAGAAATGAGGAACTGAAAGCTAAACAGCTCATCTGCTCATATGCAAGCAAACAGACAGCTTACCCTTAAGCCCATTTGGGTAATCGTAAGCCTTAATTAACATTGAAAATAAACAACTGCGTGTGCCGCCAAAGACAACAAACCCCTCAATGGTTCATAGTCCTACCCTTCAACATTTCACCTGCAAGACGAAAGAAAAGCCATAAATTCATTTTGAAATGCATTAGACAAGTCGATGTTTGCATTGGTTGCATGAAATGCCCGGCAGCTAAACAGAAAGAGAGAGAGAGAGGGGGGACAGGGATTAAGGTGCAGGCAAAACCGAAACATAGGTCAACTTTCGACTGGGCAAAAGGAACTGCCAAAGCAATTCTGTTCTGACTAAAGTCAGACTCCCCAAGCTGAAGTCAACATCACCTTTCAATTAATGCATAATTCTCGAATGTCATGGCTGGAAAGTTACTTTGTTGCATCTCCACAGAGTCTCTGAGTTGGGGTTGACTTTACTTAACGCCTCGCCTCAGCACTTAACTTCCGTTTCCTGTTACTTTGCCGACGGCTACGAAAGGCGGAGTCGAAGCTGGAGTCGTTCGTAATCGTAGTCAGAGTCGGAGTCTGAATCGGAGTCAGAGTCAACGTCGAGGCATTTGCAACTAATTGAAAGTGCAATGTGATGCTGCAGAATGCAATTAATGCCTCCAAGCAGCCAAAGTCCAATACCCAACTTCGAATTCGTATTCAGCCTGTCTTTGATTTGTATTTTCACTCCTAGTGCAATGCGAGATGCAGCACCCCAAAAAAAGAAAAACATGAATTGTATGTAGTTTGGGTGCAACTTCCGATGGAGTTCAAAGCAGTCAAAACAGACAGGCAGTTGGGCTTATTGACTGTGAGGGTAACGCTCTGGACATTTGCCAAGTTTGTCTATCAGGGGGACTACTGTACAGTTGCGTACCATTGCATTGGGCTTGACATTCCTTAAAAAGATGACATTTTCGTGTACGCAATTCAGAAACAACGTCGTCTTTTTATATTACTTTAGTTAAATTTTAAATAAATGAAACAAAGGGTTCCCCTTTACATTCTTTTCCAACGTATACAATATATCCTTATACTTATTTTTTAAATAACGCTCCAATTTGTACAGAACAATTAATTTCTAAGTTTAAGATCAATGTGACCAAATCTTATTTGACTATTTAAGCTTTTCACATATTCTCCGCACATAAAGGTGGACTTTCCAAACAGATAAAATTTTACGATAATAAATATGCAATTTTGCTATTAGCTTTTGTTTTGAACAGAAGTTTTATGGTGATTGAACATGAATAAAGCTTTAATTCATACCACCTTTAACCTCCCAAATACCACTATAGATTAATTTTTGCACAAATCACTGAAATATTTGTCGAAAAAAGGTTTGATTTGAATTGAAATATTATAAATCCCCGCGTCAAACTCACTAGACACGTTAACAAAAGATCTCAAGTCCAAAACAAAAGATTCAGCTTACTAAAATACCAAAACAGGGAGTGTGTTAAGGTTCTTACTTTAGGCAAAAACAATAAATTGCTTTTTAAACACTTACAACTTACAAGTTGCAGGTTGCAAGTAGCAAGTGGCAAGTGGCAAGTTGCAAGTTGCAAGTTGCAGGGTGTCAAGTGCATTTGCCATTTGCACGCTTGGCTCAGCTCGACTTGGAAACTGACAACTTTCTAAGAATAACTGCAAAGCGATTTGCATATTTTACACCTCGAAGGGGCAGAGTAGGGAAAGGGGAAAGTGGAGAGTGATGCCAACTTTATCGCACTCTGTGCAGCCAAAACAAGGCACATGCATCGCAATCACACACACACACACCCATTATATTCACACACGCATTTGTATTCAATAGCCAGAACTCCTACTCGTAAATCTTGGCCAGAAACTTTGGCAGACACGAAATTTATTTATAAACACAAGAAGCAACACTTGAGTAATGCAGGTTGTTTAGCTGTCATAGCAATATCAGAAGCTGCCTAAGCTGCAGGGGATTCCCCACTCTCATCTTTTCTCATCTACAAGAATTGAGTCGAGCATGAAAAGCCCTTTACAAAAAGAACTCGTATGTGTATAATACAACCAAAACTAGAATTTGTGTACTAATATTTGTTCTGCTTCTAAAAAGTATTTAGAATCTGTGTACCCAAAAATTAAGAAGCAAGAGTGTGTATTTGAAGACATCTCCATTAAATTAATGTAATAATCAAAAGTAGACATCTAAGTTTTCAAAATTCAATGTCAAAAATGATTTAATATTCAAATCAGTTCTGTTACACATTTTATAAACCTCCTTGGCAGCAATAAACAACAATTTTCAAGTATTTATAATCTAGATTCTAAATAGAAGATACAGAGTTTGCAATTACCAAAGCTTTTTATGATTTTTATCTGACCCGTTAATTTAACTACAATAACATAATATAGACTTTTTTTATAGAACATGACTCAGACCAGAAGCATATCTGCCACCAAATCAGAAACAGAGAAAAGAATTTGTGTTGCTTTATTGATACATACCTGGGCTATGCGATTAATAAATTAATCACTGAATTTTAAAAGACATATGTATTATGGTTGACCTAATTAAGGGAGTATTGATTACAGATCCACCACAAGTGAAGAATTGTTTAAGAAACCAAACACGAACGACAGATACATTACTTTAATCCATTTTTATTAAAAAATATAATTTAAAGGAGTAATATTTTACAATGTCTCTAGAATGCCTTGCTCCTCGAAGTGTCCCAAAGTGGCTTGCAGCGTTTGACGAACTCGCTCATTGTCAAAGAGCTGATGGCGTTTCGCCTTTATCGCCTCGGCATCTCCGAAAGTGTGGGCTGTAAAGTCCTTGGACGCGTCCTTGGAGGCACAACAAATTGCCAGCTCACAGACGGCGGCATAATAACCATAGTAAAGACAACGTTGCATTTCCTCAAGGAGTTGGTCATAGCTCGGCATGGATCCTCGGTAATTGCATGCAGTTAGCGTCTCACAAAGGCATTCATAATAATACTTTAATAAATTGTCCCGCTGATGCAGTAATACGTCTAGTTGAAGACTGGTGTAGAAAAAGAACTGTAGATCGACGGCCGGACTGGCAACATAGCAGCATTGGAAATCCACCTGAAAAATTTAAAATTTATATACAGCCGAACTTCCCTAACTCGAATCATTATTATAGAGTTCTTTTTCATAGGTTTTTTAATTTTACTGCCACTTATTTAGCTCGAGCTAGAGAGAAATTCGAGTTGTAGAAGTTCGAAGTATGGAAGTTCAACTGTATAAACATCAGTGATTAAAACCGTAACCATAAGCGTAACCGTTAGCCGATATAACCCGTTTGAAATTGGCAAACGTAACTGAACCCGTATCCGATTCGGTCAATCAAAAAAATGTAATTATGTTATTAAGGCGCAAGCATCGTTATTTAAAACTAAAAAGATCATAATTTTTTAAATTTACATATTTTTAACACATAAAAATATTGTTGTGAACCTAAATTATACCGTTATTACGAAACCGAAACATTCAAATAACCGGTGAGCGGTACGTAACGGATATGCAATAGTTCTGCGTAACAGATGACCGAAAACCTGACAAAACATAACAAAACCAAAGCCGTAACTGAAATCGATGTTCGTTTCGGTTGATACCCTGATAAAAATCTGTTTTATAACTAGAAATATTCACTTACGATAATAGCTTTTCTCTCTTCAGGATTGATCATCATGTTGTTAACCCAGATATCGCCGTGACAGATGACTGGGAATGCGCTGTTTTTGGGATCGACAACAGCACGAATTCGCTTTGAATACTCGTCGGGTAATTGAGCTCGCATTTTATCTGCTATTGACGACATGCCCAAGCCGTCGACCACATCTGCTCCATATTCGGTGCCGTCCAAGATAATCACATGAGTAAAGGCATCATCTAAGCCTTTGGCGTAATGTGAGGGCGCCAGATCCGCCACCAGCGACGGTTGCTCATCTAACACCACCATGGAGGCGGCATGGAACTGCGCCAACTTGTGGAGGCACAAACGGGCATCTTCCGCAGAAAGGCCAATGAAGCGATTTAATGTCACATAACCCAATGCCCCAAGATCCTCCAGCAAATAGAGTTCTTTGTTCTTAGTGCGCTCTATGAACAAGCAACTGAAATATTAAATATATGGATTAATAAGACTGGTTTGTTAAATTTAAAATATTCGTCTCAAGCAATACGATTGTGATTGTGATTATGACAATACATAATTAAACAAAATATTAAATATATGAATAATTAAAACTGGATGAAGAATATTCGTCCTAAACATTTTGACTCTCCTAAATTTGAAAATAATAAATAAAAAAAATAAAACAAAAATCTTCCTTTTGGTAAATCTTTTATATCAGAAATGTATTTGATTAGCATTGTCACTTACTCAGCACTCAGCTTTTTGTCACCCAACGTTGATGGAGCTTTATCCAATACTTGCGCCAAGGCGGGCAGCACTTCTTCGAACATCAATTTCTCATTGGAGCCAAGCGCAGCCATAATGGGTATTAGGTCCTTGACAATGAAACTGCCATGCTCTAACGGTGCATTCTCACTTTTGCGATAGGATACTTTCAGCCGGTAGATGTGGCTGCAAAAGTTCTCGCCAGTCTGTGTAATGGCCTCACTATGAAAGCTTTCCACACGCAAGCTTTCGCTGTTGTAGGCGTGTGCTAAAGCTTTTTCTATATAGTCCGGTGATGTAGCTTCAACTGGTTGTTCCACATTTTGATCCATGTCTGCTGACTCTAAAATACGTCCGTCGTCGGCTAGTTCTCTCGAAATACTGACCGTATGAAAACAAAAATGTTATGAAATTAGCGGAAGCTTTTACGTTTTAAATTGAGTAGCCCAAGCGCGTGTAGCTTATCACTTAATAAGCAAATTTGTTGTAATCACGTAAATTATTATCATTGTGAAATATTTCATTTACTATAATTACGCTCCGCACGAGCAGCAGCTGCTGTTCTCAGCTGTGTTCTCAGTGTCTCTCCTGTGTCTATCTCTCTTTTTGCAAATGTTCGCTCATTATCCAAAAAAAAAAAAAAACAAGCTGTAAGTGATAACAAACTATTCCATATGTATATATTTCTCTAAATTAAAATTGCACCGTTTATGCAATAAAGAAATTTGATTTCATGAACTCAACGGCAATTTATATTTTATTCTTTCAGTTTTCAATTTAAATTTTATAATTTTATTGAAATTTACTTTTCGTTTACTGCATTTAGTTGATGTTGACTTTCTATCTTATCTAACATAATTAAAAGCTAAATAAATTTATCTATTTGCACTAATTTTGATTTTAATTTTTATTTAATTTTTTTTAATTTTGCGCCAAAGTTGTTGCTTTGAGGCAGCCAAACTAGAGTTATAGTAATCGATATACTTAGACCTATTTCTGTTAATTGATTTTTAATTTATCAAAGCCCAAATTTTACGCGCCAAATAGTTAATTCTGCAAAAACACTGTCGTTGCCCAATCGATATTATATCGATATGCGCAAAGAACTTATCGGCATGTGCGAGTTTGGCTCGTTTTTCAACACTGCCAAATAACCTCAAAGCAACATCATCAAAGCCACGGAATTTGGTAAACATAAATCGAGCAAACCATTTAATTGACTTAATTGGCCACCGATGGCCAGCGACAGCGACAAAGGGCAGCAAAAGTCAGCAGCTATGCCGGCCAAAAGACTGTCGACAACAGCACCGCCTGCTTCTGGAGCCCCCGCTGCCAACAACAACAACAATGTGGCAACTGGCGATGCTGCTGCCCAGAATAAAAAGCAGAATGGCAGCATGACGAGATTGACGCCAGCCAGGGACTTGACCCTGGGCGGACGAGGTGCCAGCAAAAAGGTGTTTGCACCCAATTTAAACGCGGTGCGGAACAAGAATACGTGAGTAACTGAAGGAAACGTTGCAGCGAACGTTTTTAATTCACAACTTAAATACACAGAAATGTGAAGACGTCCAAGGACTTTACGCAGCCACGTGGAGGTCGACGAGGAGCACGCGGCGGTGCGGGAGCAACTCGAGGACGCGGTGGTGCAGGAGGTGGGGGCAACTCGTCGCTTATACAGACAACCGGAGTCTTCTCAGAAGGAGCCGGTGCCGTGCATTTACGCAAGTCCTCAGGCGGCGGATCGGCGTATGCGAGGGCAGGCGAAGAAGTTGCCGTATCGCGCAAGCGCACGGATCGCAAGGATGATAAACTGCAGGACCAGCGGGTGCGGGAGCTGATCGGCGAGGCAAGTGACGACGATGAGGCCGATAGTGATACTGAAACGGAGCTTGATAAGACTGACCTGACCTACAAACCGATAATGCTAAGTGAAGGTGGGTGGATATTTAGTTTAGGTGTTCACCAGATAATTGAGATTCATTTCAGGACTCTGGCACAGTCAAAAGCACAGCGTTAAAGAGGAAACCGCTTCCATTCCAAATCTACAGCCCAAACTTGAAGGTAAGCCTAATCTTCGATGTATCATTGACCAGTCTAAATGTGCCTCCTTCGCAGATTCGCTTAGTGTAACCAAGGACATGGAGAGCCTTAATATGGGTCCTCAGTTTGGTCTGGAAGAACCTCCTGCACAATATGGACGATATCCCCGCAGCATTGGCGCCTTTCTCGATGCGACACAATCCCAGATCTTTGTCATGCAATTACCCAACGTGCTTCCATGTGTGACAGACGATGCTGACGATGCACCCGCTCCAACAGAGAAGCCTGCGCCTCCTAGTACATCAACGGATCGGGCCAACAGTCCAGTTCCCACATCCACAGCAGCCAGTGTGCCCAAGCACAGTGTCTTGCACCAGCTGGAGGAGGGACAAATTGGCAAGATCTTGCGCTACAAATCGGGACGTGTTAAATTGTTGCTGGGCGACACACGTTTCGATTTGGACATGGGCCTGGAGTCGGGTTTCCTGCAGGTAAGTTGAATTTTATATAAATCCATCAGATTTGATATGTTCTTTTTGATTTCTTTAGGAACTCATGTCCATTAGCAGTAACCGAGAGCAGCGCAGCGGGGACATGATCAATCTAGGCACGATTCAGGCCAAGCTGAAGGCCACACCGGACTGGGTGCATCTCTTCGAGCAGCAGGAGACGGCGACGCGGCAACATCGGCAGGCGACACCAGCGGCGGCAAGTGGAGCTGCCTCCTCCACATAGCACACAGTACAGTCTGTTCTTTTACATACGAGTAGTTTAGTTTAGGAGCGAGATTAATTATAAATTATTTACACTCTATTTATCAGTGATCAGAAAATGCTCTTTAATATACGATTCCTAGTCTCAATTGTTTAGCGCATTCGTGGCACGCCCCCTGTACAGATTGCCAGCGCCATCAATGGCAAAGTTATGGTCCACAGGATTGGCCAGTGCCGTCTCAATGGCCTCATCCAGATTGTCCCGGGTAACGAATGTCTTGGATGCCTCGATCTCCTGTCGAACGCGCTCGTCCGCCCGCTCGCGGCGTTCCTCATCTCGCAATTTGCCAGAATCGAGTCGTTCCTGGACATAGGCCACCTTCTCCTCTCGCTCCTTGGCCAGACGCGCGTCACGCTCACTGGCAATATTTGCATTCCACGCAGCATTCACAGCCATGCAATGCTGAAACTCGGCCTCCTCCTGCTCCGGCGTCAGCACAATGTGATCCGCCGTGGACGTCTCCTGATTATGGATCGCCTCCTCCCTCAAATACTGCCGCACCGAGCGTAACTGGGTTCTATATATTAACATTTTAATTAATTTGTATTCTAAGTTTGAAATGTATATTGTTGCTCACTTGTACTGATTGTGCAGCCGCATTAGCTCCGTGCGCTCCTCGTCCGTCTGCTTCTTTCGCTCGGGCACGCGGAACACTTTGCTCTTTGCCACCGGCAGCCAGCGCGGCTTTCGTCGCCAGCGCACAAATTCCAATGCAAAATCGTTGCTGCCTGTCTTGGCGGCCGTCGCCGAAGTGTGATTCAGCAACTGGCGCAGCATTTTAATAGATTTTTATTTAATAAATTTGATTTCTTTTGTATACTTTGCGTTGTTACGGCATCCAATTCACGTTCGATAACTCCAATCAACTATC